>PYAF01001138.1:99135-113159 GCA_007407185.1 Glycine tomentella | reverse complement strand
CATTTTCTTAATCATCTAAAATTTTAAAATTATCTTCTTTAATTTATCCTCTCTAAATTAAATTTTAGTAATTTTTTTAAAATTATTAATAATTAAAAATAATATTATATCACAATTTAAATTATAAATTCAAAATATAGTTTATATATTTAAAAATATTTATTTGTTATGATTTCTAATTATAATATAATTTATATATTAAAAAATTAATTATATAAAAATAAACATTTATCCTGTATAATACATACATTAATACTAGTTTTAGCATAGTTTTGCAATAAGCATATGGTTCTTTGAACTTACAAAGGAAACTAAGATGATTAGATATGCTTGGTTGAGCGTTCAGGTATTTATTCCCCAAATTTGCACATTCTTGACCGTATAAATTGTTTTCATCTTTTCATTTTCGGATAGCATTAGCAGATGACATTTTAATTTCGTTTGGAAAAGTCTTCTCTCCTATAAGTTTTGGCACTTTCTTCAGTTTCTTGGGAAGTTCTTATAAATAGAATTCCTATGAAGTCCAACATACTTAAAATAAACGTGTTGTCTCCCCTCATAGACCACGTTTGTGTTTTTTCTGTTAATTTTGAAGATTCAACTCATTGATGCTTACCTTCCAGATTTGCTCAGTTGCTGTGGGTTAAAGTTTATGCTTGGCTAGGATTATTTGACTCTGTTCTTCCTTCAACTATTTTTTCAATATATATCTACTGCATGTGTGGACTTTTTCCTTAACAAGAAGGCTAAGCAAATTGGGTTTCTTTCATGGCTCATTTTTCCCATGGAAGAAAGGAAAGCAAATTAGCTAAGTTTCCTCTATGGAACACAGTTATTTGGTCACTTTGTCTATTGCATAATGGATTAATTTTAAATATAAACCAATTAGATTTAGGGATTTGCTAGATTTAATAAAAATTAGATGTTGATCTTAACTTTTTATAACAGGTTCCTAGTTCATTTTTATTTTTTTCATATTGGTGTATTATTCCTATATGCACTGTATTAATTAAGCTAAGTGGTTAGTTTACATGTTGAGGTGATGTACTATCCATGGTGTATGTTTTTGTCGTAAGGCACAAGGTCTTGGGTGATTTTATCATATGGGTTGAGGTGATAGCAATGTAAGTTTAGGTGTTTTTTTTTGTTGTTCTTGTTTGATCTTTTGATGCATGCATATGGGATTGTGGGTCACAATGGCTCTTATATTCTCCTTAATAAAATATTCCATTTAAAAATATAAACAGAATTAATTTTATCATCTCATTAAATTACCTTCATATAATTTTATGCAATATTTTATTGACTTTTAAATATTTGTTATTCCTTTAGATATTAAAAAATCACCCAAGAAAAAAATTATGAAGATTAAAGAATGGAATGTAAACATTTATGTTTTTGTGCACGGTCAATGCCACAAATTTTACAGTATAAAATTCTCATAAATAAATAAAAATATATTCATCATACAATACTTTTTTTTTTATCTCTTTATTATTATACTAATCATATATCGTACAAAAGCCATGTTGCTAGAGTATTATAGGATCATTAATTATAAATGTTAAACTTTCTCTTTGAATATCTAATGACATATCAAAGACTTAAACTCCAAACCAGAATAATCTTGTATTAATTGATCTCAGCACTCAATAATAATCATATGTTGTATTCCATTTTGTTTTTCAAACAAATAGTAAAAATATAATTTCTGAATTATATATGGTGTGTAATTGTGACCGGGATACATTAACAGGTATGCTTGTTGGAGAATCCATTATCTGTCTACACTTTGTCAAGCACACTTTGTAGCACAAGTACAATGTGACATGAACTGCACTCGATGTCGTATCTAATTACTAAATTGAAACACATATCTGTCTCAGATAGATCATAGCAGTCATTATGTCACACAAATATATACTATACATACATAATAACTTTCAGGTTATCATAGGGGTCACGTCCTTTTCTTTTTGCGAACAAACGCATATAACTTTCAAGTTTAGGATATTCTTTTCTGTTCCGTATCATGATGTGTGTGTATCAATCCTATACAAATCGTGATGATTAATTAATTCCTACCTTGGAATGTATATAAAACTTGAATAAAACATGATCACTATTTTAAATAATAAAAGCAACGCCCTTCCCAAAAGGGAAACTAGCTCTATGACGAATGAAAACAATGCTAACTTATATACTGGGAAGAATCTTAGTAGTGTTGCTGAACTTTCAGATGTTTCTTACTGGACCTTACTTGTGTGTGTGCAAAAGCACTATAAAAATGACCTAATTATAAAAGAAGCAGTTTCATACGAGATATATATTCTTAGATCAACTTGTCTAAACAAAATTAACATCACTAGCCAATTTGATGTGCCAAGTCGACAACAT
Organism: Glycine tomentella; assembly: GCA_007407185.1. Taxonomy (NCBI): domain Eukaryota; kingdom Viridiplantae; phylum Streptophyta; class Magnoliopsida; order Fabales; family Fabaceae; genus Glycine; species Glycine tomentella. Next base: position 110,762 of record PYAF01001138.1, on the reverse strand, counting down.
ATTTTCATTGAAAGGAAAGGCCATGAACTAGTCAGCTTGCAGTAATTAAGTGCTTCTAAAGTCCAAACTCGGTGCAAAGTGATAAATACTAAGGTCCAAGGAGACAATTTCTTTTGATGTGTGAAAGTTATACAAAATAAAGTTTATCTTTTATATATTTTTATGTTTTAATGTATATGGTCAAGAATGAAACTGTAGTTAAAATGTCTAAAGAACTAAATTTTCAATTAATTATGCAAGACTTAGTTGGTAAGTGAAACTCTCATTGTGAGAAAGAAGAAAATAAAAAAAAAAATATAGATATCTTTTTGGGATATTTTAATTTCGTTCTTAGAAAAGACAAAGAATTTTGTTAAAATATCCAACCAATATACAAGAGAGGAAATATCACAAAAAAATATCCAACCACACTGCATAGTTGTTGGTCTATATATCAATAATAACAAACAAAAATTATGGAACAAATCCATCCAAATATATATATATATATATATATGCATATATAAGTTTTCAGTTGAAAACACTATACATGAAGCCAACCCTTGCGTGTTGCTTAGCTCATATTTACAAGAGAAACTGATAATTATAAACACATGACATGAAGTTTGAGATTGAACGCGTACAAAACAATCCAAGGTCAAGTTATTTTCAGAGAAAATTGAAAGTTGTGTTACAGAGAGGATATATAAATAATAAACCATAATAGATTCATGCACCAACACTGCTCTCCAATATACTTTGTTTGCTAGAAAACAAAATAAAGTTAGCGACCCTTGAATAAAGAACTCTATCTATCATATCAGAATTATATATTTTCCTTTTTTCCCCCTCCTCTCTTTATCTTTATCTTTTTCCTTGTCTGCAATTTTAGCTTTTCACTGTTGACATTGATTTGTAACTCACTCACTCCCATCTCTTTCGTTTTTCACTTGAATAGTTATTGTCATAATCAGGAAATTTTCAAATTAAAGAAAAAAGCCGCCATGGCTCCATTGGCTTTGTAGGTATAAGTAACATGGAGTAATTCATTGTTCCTAGACAATAATAATTTTCACTCTTGTTAACAACATTCAGGTTTTTGACATGTTTATTGTTCACGTGTAAGTTAAGTTATATATGAAAGAAGAAATTGTATAAGTGATGATTTGAAGCCTCAAAAATGCTAAAACTCAGACCACAGAATTATTTTATACTAATTAGAAGAAAGACTAAATAGAGTAAACTAACCTTGTTGAAAATTCTGTAATTTAAATTTTAAATTATTATTAGGATTTATTAGGTTGTTATAGTTTTTTATTATTATATTTAAATAAAAATTAATATAAAATCAGTTTGTTAATATTCTGTATTGTTAGAAGGTTGTTAACTGCTGTTCTTATATATAAGAACCTCACATTAAGAAAAAAATATATGAAAGAGAAGGGATAAATGAATGAAACGAATGAAGAATTATTATTTCAATTTATGCATATCTATTTTTTAACATGGTATCAAAGCTAAGGTTCCCTCCATGAATAAGAGTCATGTATTTTCCATGAAAAAATCATGGTATCCTCCATAAAAGAACCATAATTTCCTCTATAAATGAGAGTCATGATTCCCTCCATGAAAAAAATTATCTTCCATTGTCATAAAAGTCTATTAGTTTTCTTCTTCACATTTACCAAAAATACATCTCTATTTTTTTCTCGTACCTATATTCCACTTTTATTTCTCCTCTTTAACCTTCACCTTCTCTGATTCTTCTACGAATTATGATTATTATTATCATGAACTCAATTTTTGCCCCCATTCTTAATTCTCCATGCACGTATTCCATTTGAAGGTCATTGATGTGAAGCTCATTGCATTGTTCTGAATCCTTCACAGACCAACCCTAAAATCTATTGACATGAACATGTGTTTGTTCTGAATCTCTTCTCGTATCTCAATTCTCCATGCATGTATTCTATTTGAAGGTCATTGATGTGAAACTTGTTGCATTGGTCTGAATCCTTCACAGACTATCCCTGAAGTCTATTAACATGAACATGTTATTGTTCTGAATCTCTTTTCGTATCTCAATTTTTTTTCTACCTCACATAACCGAGAAACACATGTTGTGGACTATCCTGAAGAACCTCTTGAACCTATTGCTGATCAAAGTCATTACTAAAAGAGTGTTTGAAGAAGTAATTCACAATTTGGGCATGACCGATATTCATACACCAACTTGAGGGGAAGTGTTGAATTGTGTAATTTAAATTCTAAATTATTATTAGGATTTGTTAAGTTGTTACAGTTTTTATTATTATATTTAAATATGAATTAAGATTAAATCAATTTGTTATTATTCTATATTATTAGAAGGTTGTTAAACTCTTATTATATATAAGAACCTCACACCTTAAAGAAGAAAAATATATGAAAGAGAATGGATGAATGAATGAAACTAATGAGAAATTATTATTCCAATTTATACATATCCACTTTTTAACAAAACTATTTAACCTTAATCATAGATTTTGAATTTGAATAATAAATATGCAATTACATTAAATATGTTAGATAAAGAGTTTTTCAGCTTATAATATTGTAGTTGATTCTAGGAGAATCGACTATAGTAAAAAATACAAGATCTATACCCCAAACATTATCGAATTTATTTTTAAATTTTAGTTGGTTGAGATGACAATACAATTTCAATTAAATTAGATAATCTAAATAAAATAAATGAATCTTACTTGTTTACATTAAAAATAATTAGTTGACTCTATAGCAGTCTTTTCCAAAGTTAATTTCTAACATGTAACCTATCCGTGATAAAAGCTCTTTAGCTTTACCACTCCAAATTTCTTGATTACAATTCTCTGATTCTAAGCCGCCTAAGAATTCTGAGTTGAACAAAGCAACCAGAAACATTGTTTCCTTTCAAGGGGACAGTACATTATGAGATGACCTAACAAAAGAAACTGGGTGCAAGAAAATTTCTAAATTTGACCTTGTCAATTATATATAAATGCTACTAACATTTCATTCAAATGGTTTTGATGTGATTTGATTTTGGTGTAATGAGGCCCCACGTGGGGCTGCATCATGCTTGCATTTTAACATGCAAACGCACGTGAAGAGCTTCCTAACCCCTTAATCTCTTTTGGCATCAACTACATGTAGTTAACATCACTCGCACATAAAGTTTGTTCAAAGTTTTACTCATCCCAACTACATACAATGCTAAGATGGCCGACTAACCCACGCGAAATTTTTTTATTAAAGTTCTTAGACATCATTTAAGAACAGTGAGGCCTTTACTTTACAATCTTTTTCGATCAATAGCAACAGTTTTGGCAAATATGATCTCGAAGAACACATTACCTCCTCACAATCATGCCAAATTGCACAACAAAGGAATTTAAAACAGTAAACAAGATTGGCTTACCTAGCTCATTGTGGAGATTAACACCGAGATTCACTCCTTTGCTTTTCATGTATATATCAAGTACATGTATATAGGCATGAAAATGAATCATGTTGAGTTGGATTTTGCCTTAAAAAACCTAGCCATGTTTAATAAATATAATTATAATTAAGACAAATTCCGTTTTGTTGCACAACTTAAACTTCTGTTTAGGGGTGACTTGATTGCTTCTCTAAACCTAAATGCCTTTCGATACAAGTATCAACTAAGGAATTGCATGTGCTTTGTTAAAATACAAGGAAAAATCAAAAGGCCATTGAGAAACTTTTGAGATGGAAGAAAGGGACAAATCACGACTATTCTAGCTTCATGAATAGTGCCATCACGAAAAGCATAGATGGATGAACATCATATTTTAAAAGAAATGTTAATTTAAGAAATTTTAAAACTATAAAATATTGTTTTCATGGAAAATATCGTGGTGCAAATTTGACGAAAATGCTTTCATGCTAATCAACATTTTCTGGGGACAAATAAGAGATAGCAATGTCAAAGGAATGAGTCAAAATAAATAATAAATTAGCATTACCTCTTTATACATTAGAGGTCTTGGTGGAAAAATATAAAAGCAGGAGGTGAGACCATTGATATCCTATAAAAAAAAATGGACTTCTTAACTTTTTAAGAAGTCAAGTTGGAAAATATAGATGGCGGTTGAGCAATAATTCTAAGATCCCTCTCAATTGAGCTCAAAATGTTGATAATAAGATAAATATGAAGAAAAATAAATGTGCCAAAACATTAGTTAGCAATCAAACCTGTGATCCCTAGCCAAGTTACCACATTTGCCCCACACTTAACACTGTTTTGTTTCTTTTGAATCATATCCACTACCTCTACGTGCTCTCTGTGAGATGAGAGAATTATATATATGTTAGGATTAGAAAACGGATCCACCGTCAAAGAAGGTGTTGCCTCCAGAGAAAAATAATAATAAACTTCCACAACTGAACTTTTGATAAGAATTCTCTTTTGAGTCTCTAAAATATTGCTAAGAACCCTGAGTAATGTTATCCTAGATGTTATCAAAGAATTCCTCTTTTTTTTTTTTTTTTTTTTTTTTTTTTTTTTTTTTTTTTTTTTTTTTTTTTTTTTTTTTTTTTTTTTTTTTTTTTTTTTTTTTTTTTTTTTTTTTTGCGTCAGGGAATGCTACTACAGTGTACAGTCAACATATCAGTCAAGAATTGTATTAGTTTTCTTGATGTTCCTAATTTGTATACTTTCATCTGTTTGACTTTGGCTTTGATTTCTGATACCAATAATCTATCCAAATTTTGCTAAATCTCATCTGCACAATCACTGCCAGCCATGCAAACAATGAGAGGTTTAAACAAATAAAACAATGGTCTCAAGGAGCCAAAAAACTAGCAATATTCTTGTTGTTCCTGGTTCATGTAAGGAGTGCTACTCATATGGTTTAGAAGCATATTTTAACGGAATTGATTCTTGACAATAATTATTGATAAAAAAATTATAGTTGAAATTGTAAAAAAACATATAGATAGATAGATGTGAAATAAATAATAATTATTGTCATTAAAATTTTAATTATTGATCTACCTAAAAGGAGTCAAATCCAAATAACATATAAGCAGATAAAATTTGAAAATGGATCGCATCGCTCATTATCTAAATTGATGCGTTTCAACAGTAGAATCTGCATAATTGAAATTATCTGTGTAACGGTGCTGGTGCCGGGCTATCTGGCTAACGGAAGCACGTGTTCAAGCTTTATATCCATCAGCAAAAAATATTTCTAATTATTAGTTTTTATAAAATAACAAGGTCATAAATGTAGGTAAATAATCAATATACTATAACTCTATCATTTAAAAGTATTTTTTTTCTGAAAATTTATTTTAAGGCTCACTTATAGTTGAGTTATCTGTGATTGTGAATTCGAGGGAAAAGAAGATGTTATAGGGTCCAGAGTATATAGTCTTCAGGTGGTGGCGAGGCATATAATTTAGGAAGGTATAGCTGCTACTTATCAATGATATACATAATTAAAGTCAAGCCAATATATTAGTTAATTCAGTCCTGAGGAGTGAAAGGTCTCTCTATATTTTTTTACGATGATGTTTAAATCTAATATCTTTTTCAAATGGGTGTAAAAAATATCATCTATATAAAAAGACTACTTGTACTCAATTTTCATATATTCCTTTTGCTTATAAAAATAATAAAATAAACAGATTATTTTTATTATCTTCTTTTCTATTTATCAATGAATTAACACTTTATATATAAGTTGTAAACAGTATAAGACATTAACTAGTGATGTATCAAAAATCAAACATTATATTTCTTTAAATTCTTTGAAACTAATGAGTGTGTTCTTATCTTTTCAACCAATAAATCACCACACATATGCAAATTGCAAAGTCTACATAGAAATTATCCACACTAGAGGACCCACATTTGCTCATCTGCAACTCTTATTAGGACTCTATTCGTCTAAAGTATCTTCATGAGTTAACCTAAAATATCCAAACTTCAATGAGAAGTCCAAATTTCCATACCTACCTACCCCAAGTAACCTAAAATCAATTTTTTTGGAATACCTTTTTGAACCCTCCACCAACTCTGTTCTGCTTAAATTTCCAACAAACAAATGCTGTGTATTTGATGTTGAAAATTGGAAGAAAAAATGGTTCCCTTCTCCTCTTTCTCCACGTACCATTTTATGCATGTCTTTTCCTGTAGTTTAGACTTTAGAAGAATGGATAATAATATAGTAAAACACGTCAAGGAATGATATATACTTAATGTTCCTCAGTGGTGTCAAAACCGTTTGCGAATAGGGTTGGCCAGAGATGGGGTACTTACAACAAAGTTACGTGTTTGTCATCAAAAAAAAAAAAAAAACAAAGTTACGTACTATATATATGATATATAGCTTCATCCAATTAAGTGGAGCTTTAATTGAATACTTCATAACGACAAATACAAAAGGTGGTGAATTATGATTAATACATTAATTGCCGTATATGTTTGGTTTGAAATTAAGAGCAATATCGTGTATTAAATTATTCTCTTTGCTCCTTTTTATTTATCTACTTTAGAAGATAAGATACTGTACAGACTAAAAATGTAATTATTATCTTCATTTGTATTAAAAATACTTTTAACCTTTTGATATTATATTTTTTATCATTTACGATAAGTGTGAAAAATATTTAATAATTAGGTGCAAATAAAGACATAATTAAAAAAATAATAATATATATTATTTTAAACTTTTAGATGAACAAATAAAGAGAAATAAATTGTTTCATAACGAGAAAAAAACAAAAAGAAACAACGAGAATATTAAATTTTAGAAAAATGTGAAATAAATATTCTGAAGGTATTGATTAAAAAATAAAATCATTTTTTACGGAAAAAATAATATTAATAATATCCATCATAATTTTTAATACACTACTGTCATTGTTTTTAGCAACAAATTGTTTATTAATGAAAATTGTATTTATATAAAATTTTGTATGAAAATTATAAGAAATAGATAAAAATAAAATAAGTTATAAATAGAATAATTGACTTGATAAAAGTAAAACATAATATAAATTTATTTATCGATAAATATTCTGATTATTAATATGAATAATTCTAAATTCTCATACAATTTTTTTTTTCGAATTCTCTTACTAAATCAAGAAAATATTGATTTTTTTAAAAAAAATAGTGGATTAGATGATATATTTATTTTTATTTAATACTTTGTTCATAAAATATTAAAAAAATGTATAAATTTCAAAGGAACAGCTGCAATCTTTAACCATCATTTTCTGAAAATGATGGACTTGACTAACGTGACAGAGCTCAAATATGAGGAAGAGGAGGCCACCAATGAATCGAGTCCTCCTCTCTCTGTGCCGTGTCAAGCCAAGGAAGACAAAAATTACAGAAAACAACAACGAACAGAGAAAAAGATGTTATGTTTGATTCACATGATTGAAACAGTGATAATAAAAATAGAAGATAAAGTTTTAAATTAAAATAAAATGTAAAATATGTTAGATTTGGATGAAATCCTCATAATTTCTTCTCCAATCTTCTCTTCTCCCTCTTATCAAACATTAATGTTTTAGAATATTAATAATGAAAATAATCTGTATAAATTATTTGAAATTTTTAATTAATTAGATTTTGAACTTGTATTTATTTATTTTAATTAATTTTAATACATGTTTAGGGACCCAATTGCAAAAATAAAATAATTTATAGACCTATTTAAAGTTACAAATACTTTAGAGACTTTTGTTAAAGATGACAAATCTTTTTGAAAAACTGTCATTTTGATATAATTGTCTACTTTGCATACATGTTTTTTCTTTAGCTATGGTTGAATTGAATTTTAGCTCTATTCATTTAAGGTAACATCAATAAATAATTTACTTGGTCAAAATGTAAAACTAGCTAAAAGAAATAGCCGTATGTCAAAATCTAGGATTGGATAAAAATTTATGAACTAAATTTGCGACAGAGAAAAATAAACGGACACAAATTAGATTGAAAACTAAAGGAGAACCAGAAATGTAATTTATTCTTATATTCATTACACTTTCGTTCAATTAATTTATATATTTTTTATTGCTTTTATCAGTTTTTATAATATTTTATGTTTTTATTTTCTTAAACTATAAATTACATTTTTTATGATTTATTATTTAATTTGCAAACTAATCCACTACTCCACAAACTAACTAAGTCAAAGGTAAACTACCCAAAAATTAATGACTTATTTAGTTTATGTATATATATATATATATATATATATATATATAATCTTTGTTTTTTTAAAGCAAAGAAAATAATGTTTATTATTCTTTAAGTAATTTAATTATTTTTGTTTTATTTAATAGACTATCTTTAAAATAGTTTTATTTAAATAAGAAGTCTACGTTTGATATTAAGGATTCATTTAATTTGCTAAAACAAGAAAATACAAAAATATTTATTCAATATTTGATTTTAAAAATGAACATGGGAGAAAAAAAAAGATTATTGAGAAAAAGGACAAAAAATTATTTATTTTACTTAATTATCTACTGGATAACTTCTCATCAAATAATATTTATAAGACTAAAACACCCACATATCACTCTTCTATCTTTCCTCTCCCTCTCCCTTTCCTCAAATATTTTTTCCCACTATCATACTCCCTCATTTCTAATTATAAGATTTTAAAAAAATATATATTCTTTTTTATAATAATCTTTTCTAATTTTTAAAGATATTAATTATTTCTTTTCCTACATATTTTTATTTAATTATTCTCTTTTAAAATATTAATAAAAATAATTAAATAAATAGAAAAATAAAAAAATAATTTTAAAATAATAATATAAATAATTGATAAATTTAATAAAAAAATAAATTAACTACTTTCTTAAAATGTATTAATCAGTTAAAATCAAGTTTTTTTTTACAACATACATTAGTGTGTTTTATTTCCAATATACATTAGTTGTAATATTAAATTCTATTATACACTAATTTTATTTTCTGATGAAAATTTAAGAATTGAATTTTTTACTTCTAATAATTGATTTTATTTTTTTATTATAATTTTTTATAAAAAAATTGTAATAGAAAGTTCAGCCTCGACTTTCCAACATTTTTTTTAGTAAAAAATATTTATTTTTTATTTTTTCAAAATATATTTTTTAAAAATATTTTGCTATAAATAATTTTTTTAAATAACAAAAAAATTATTAACTTTTTTTAATATTTTATTTATGCTATAATATATTATATCATAAATAAAATATATAAAGAATAATATTTATATAAAAAATTGAAAATAAAAATATATTAGAATAATTTTTTCTTATATCCTTTTTTTCATAATATATATATATATATATATATATATTGATATTTAGTTCAAGATATTTTTTTAATAATTTTATTGGTTTAATATTGAGATCTGCTTGCACACGGAGCTTGGCTTGGAGTAGAATCGGGTTTGGAGAACGACTTTGGGGGTTTGTTCGCCAGAATCGGTACGTTGCTGCTGTGTTGTTTTTCGGAATCGTGAAGCCATCGACGCCGATGGTCGAGGCGCGTGCCTCCGTGCCGGCGGAGGTGGGGGCGTCGTCGTCAAAAAAGGAACAAGTTTATTGTTGTTGTTCAAGTCCCTAATTATTCGTTTTCTATATTGCCTCGTTGCTTAACTTCTTCTCCCTCTTAATCGTGTTTATTGTTCATTACTAAATCCATGCAATTTGATTGCTCCAGTGTAGGAATACTATTCTGGCACTTTGAATAATGTGTGTCGTGTGATTAGCGTTTTATGTGGGTCAGGGAGGAAGGGTACAGGAGCGAGGATGTTGTATACATCAGTTAAAATATAATCGATGTAGGAAAAACATTTTCTACGTCAATTTCATATAACAGTGATGCAATAAAGTTTAAATTCGCATAGATCTAAAACCCATGTCTGGAAAAAAATATATTTTAATCATAAATATAATAGAAGTTATGTGACAATTTTAAAAATATTCAAGATATAAACATGAAAGTGTGAGTGGTATTATAAATAAATTTATATATATATATATATATTTAATTTTATTTATATTATATATAATATTACGAAGAAGTTTTTTATATTCTAAGGTAATACATTATAATATATATATATATATATTATGAAATATAATATATTATTTTATGATAATAATAATAATAATATAATTATATTGAGATAGTTAATGTTAAAAAGGATATTATAATAAATTTTATATTATTTTTTATTGTTTTGTCCAATGTACACCAAAGAATAGATTTGACAAAAAGTTTCTGTAACTTAAATATTTGTTTTGTGTTGTTTTTCCTACCTCAAAGCATTATAAGTTCCAATAAAATGTAATTTTAACAAATATTATTTTTAAATAATTAAGATTGCCATAATTTTAAAAAATTAACTAATTATCTTAAAAAGGATAATCTTTGTATAAATGAGAATGAATATATATATATATATATATATAACTTATTTTTTACATGAAATATGCAACATAATCAAAATTTTGGATCGAATTAAACTACATTATTAATTTAAATTGAATTAAATTTGAGTTGAAAGAAAAAACAGTTTTTTTATCAAACTCAAACCAAATTACAAGTCGAATAAATTCTCTTGAAATCAAGCTGTAATTTGTATTTTTTTTGTTTAGATCATGCATATATTTGATTAGAGATGATTTTATTTGAGTATGATAATATTATTATAGATGATAAAATTTGATTTCTGAATATTCTAACATTTAAATTGAAATAATTCCATATGAATTGATATAGACGAAGATGATAATCGAGATGAGATTTTAGTTGAGAGCCTCACACGCGACGAAGAGCGCGAGTGGCTGGAATCTGGCGGTGGGTCCGCGCTTACGGCAACCCTAGGTAGTGAGTGTCGCAGAGAAGGGAGAGCCACTCGAGCTAGCATGTTTATCTTTGGACACGTGTCGATAAGATGTGGTAGGGTAGTGTTCTTTTGTGCAAAAGTTCAACAAGTTTCTGCAAAGTCTCGCACGTGGGGCATCGTGGGACCCACTTCATTTGTCCAAACCCGCTATTTACTGGTGCGTTTAATCTCAATACGTGGCTTCATCAAAACCGCTGCTTTGTCTTCCTAAAGCATCGAGAAAAGGAATATGTCAGTGTGCATGCGCCTCTACTGTCTCCTTTTCTCTGCGTCTCTTCTAGCCGTTTGATCAAGTTCTAATCTTGCTGTTTTGTTTTATCTTTCGGTGCATTATTATATAGCCTACCGTCGATCAACCTCACCAATTAACAATAATTGAGTATACTATTTGGTTTTGGATACTCTCATTCAATTATAATTTATTGTTTGTATGATTTTAAAAATAATTATTATAATCTTATAAAAATAGATAATTATTATAAATAGTTAATAAAATTATTTTTTAGTGTATACTTTTTCTCTCTTTTAAATTTAATTGATTATACATTAATAACATACAATAGTTTTATATTATTTAATAATAAATTATCATTATTATATTTTTATAAAAATATTATAAAAATTAAAAAATTTATTAGATAATTTGTAATTAAATAGCAGTATAAATGCCAAAACATTATGCTTTTGTCATAATTTTTCTTCCATTGTAACTATTATATATTATATATGAGA
>PYAF01001138.1:75460-86655 GCA_007407185.1 Glycine tomentella | reverse complement strand
AACTTTTATTTACCATTAAATTAAAGTAAGTTAAATTTATTAAGTGTTTTAAATAACATCAATAGTGTAAATATACTCTTCACTGTCATTCTTTTTTAATGCAACCGAAGATTTTCATTTTATACACTATTTTATTATAATTTTTTAAAGGAAATATATCATTTTTTGTAAAAACTATATATAGCAGCATTTGTACTTTTACTCACTTCATTATTTTTATGTCTTATTCCATTAAAACTTCTATATATCAATGATATAAAACTCAACAATATATATTTCTGCATGTCAACATCATATTTTCATCGGTAAGGTTCAGGTATGAAATGGATCAAAGTACCTAAGATTTCTCTGAAATTATACACTTGATTCATGCTCAATGTGGATAATATCAACTCCAAGATTATACAAAAAGAAATTATTATATGATCCCATACCACAACATATTAACAATTCCGACCGATTTACATATGATACGATATATAATCAAGATTTTCAATTTATAAAAGAGTTAATAACAGTAAATTATATGTTAGATTCATTAGGATCATAGTAATCCTAGACCATACGATAATTTCTCATATACAATCCCCTCACTCTAGCTAGTTGAGAAAATGTAGTTGGGGAATTCAATTTTGATCACCTTTGTGCCTAGTAAACAAATACAATTGTATGCAAGGAGAATTGTTCCAAACTTTGGAGTGCAACCTAAGGATGTCTCTTGCTTTCTCTTTCAAATAAGAAGCACAATCTGCTTGCATCAGCATTAAAGCTTTGACACAGCTCCAACCCTTAACATCTCTAGAACAACCTCATTTGATGCTGAAAACATGGCAATCACTGAAAACACATGAATTGCTCTGTCATCAGTTGCAGCAGAAACCCTCAAAACCCTCTTTGAAAGCACTGCAATGCCGGCGGCGTGTCGCAGAAACTGTTCTCTTCCATCAGCACAAGAACACAGGAGTGCCAGAAGGTTGAATATGAGCTCTGTCATGTTCTTCTCTGGTTTCTCAAGCTCAAGCTCTGAGTTCTGTGACTGCACCTGCTTCAACAATCCTTATTCTGTTTCTACCCAAAGTGCCAGTTTCTGTAAGCACACACAAAGCATATTTAATGGCTTCTTGGGAGAGTTTTTTCTTTCTCAAAACTCTCACCATTTCCTTGAAGAATTCAAGGCTTAAATTCCCCAAAAGGGTTGAATCAGAAACTTCAATTGTCAACTTCAAAAGGGGCATTGCTTCGTTTACCATCTTGATATTGTTTTCATCCAAATGCAGCCTCACAATCCAAGTCAAAGAGTTGAGGAAGTCCAAGTTCTCCTCAACTAGAGTCTTCATGCTATATTGATCATTGCTCCAAAGAACATGAACAATTCTTAAAGCCTTTTCTATGCAAGTGTTGTTTGTGTTTTGCTTCTTTGAAACTCTTAATCAATTTGATCATGGCCTCGGCCACACCAACCTCAGCCATGCAAGTTCTGTTCCTCTCAATTGTAGCCAAAGCAAATGCAACTTCTCCAACTATGGTTGATAAAAACAAGGAGCCTCAAGACCCTTCACAAGCTTTTGAACTTGGATCATGCTCAAGCTTTTGAATATTTTAGATGCAAGAATGAATGAATTTTCCAAGTGTGCAATGTACATCATGCATTGACACGCGGCGTGTTAGTAATGGCTGTTTTTGTCTATTAGTTCGACTTCTACTAATACTGTTGCTTTGGGTTCTTGTGTTTCAAACCATCAAAGCAGGAAATTTCTGAATTCGGATGGTGGCGGAGTTAAATTCACGCTAAAATTGTTTGTGTTAATCAATGTAATTTAACATTCCATTGGCTATTCACTTGGTGAAAACGCATTTGTTTATGGTTTATTGGTTCAAACGTAGTTAAACTATATTGAATTGGTAGTAATTAAATTAATATTTCTAACATTATATAATATTTTTAATAATAAATTAATATGACAATAATTTATTTAAAGATATAAAAAACATTAATTACTATATTTAAATAAATTATATGTTTTATGATAAAAGATAATAATAATTGAAAAAATAGTTTATATTTATGTGTAATTTAAAAATATTTATTTTTATTTATTTTTAAAATATTTCAGATTAAATTAAAAATTAAAAATATTAAAAAATATGATTTAAAAAAAATGTATTCAAATTTCAAACTAGTTTATTACACTAAAATTTTACAACTTTTTATCAATTTGATTAGCTTTTGATTGGTTACAAATGGTTATGAAAAGAACTGGTTTTCTTACCAATCACTATAGACTAGTTTCAATATGACTAGTTAGACTGGTCGATTTAGTCTAATGTGATTTTAAAAATAATTGAGTTAATAATATACTATCTAACTTGTTAATATATTTTATTATTAATTAAAATTTATTAAAATTATAAAATTACAAATGAAGAGTTGTTAAATAAAGAGTGCATGATCAATCACACAATTTGATGATTTGAAATGATTAAATTCCGGACAATAATAATAAAAATATTAGAAATGCATTGCTCTTGGAGAATAACAAAGTGAGTCAATATGCTTCAAAACTTGATAGGTTGACCCACTGATAAAATCAGACAAAATGACCCAAGTAAATATCATAAAGAAATTAATGAACAATATGAATCATATAATATGATATTTTCCCTAAAATATAAGATATTTAAGAAACAAATTAGTTTTTAATAAATTGTGTAATTTTAATTTTCTTATTTAATTATTGTTATAAGTTAAACTATTTATTTATTATAATAATTAATTTTTATTTTTCATAACTATAAAAACTAGACTATACAATATTGGAGAGGTTTGGACTCAAACACGACCTCACTTCTCATTTTTTTGTCACCAGTTTTTTTCTTCATATGATGCACGGAAAGAACCGTTTGTATATGCATATTTAGTGTGAAGGTGTATAAAAAATGGTAATACAAACAAAAATGTTTCCTCCTAAGATTCTTATTTAGAAATGATCAAATTTATGTAACTAGAAATCTCATAAGAGAAGAAAGAAAGATTCTAGCGTAGAAAAGAAATGTATTTTCTTCACAAACTTACTTAGTACTTGTGTTAAGGTTTGAGTTTGACCCAAATAATGGCTAACAAATTCCTATCAGAGAAAGTCTTAGTTAAATTAAGCCATGCATCTTCTTTTTGGAAGAGGATAAATCATTTTGATTCGAGGTGGATTCCTTTTTCATTTGCCTTTACGAGTTGAGTCAAAAAAAATTTCTCTTTATTTAAGGTAAGATTATAACACTCCAATTATTTTGGTATTAAAGTGTATTTTTCTTGAATTATATGTTGTAATTGTAATAAAAAAAAATCCCAAAAATGAGTCAATATAAAAAAAAGTAAGATAACATAAGAAAATAATTAACGTATTATCTGAAAAAACATGTATTGTTGATACAAAGATGACCTTTTCTGTAATATATGTATTGTGTTTCATAAATGACTACAAAATCTTGAAACAGGTCCTTAATTCTTCAATTTTTGGTGACATGTCCAAAACACTTGATCAAAGAAAATATATAAAAAATGGATTAAGAATAGTGAATTTGATAATGAACAAATGAAAAAATAAGTAAAATGGATTCAATTTATTTTATTGCAATTTTCTATGAAAAATGTGGTAAATAATAATGACAATAATGCAGTAAAAAAATAATGACAATAATGTAATGTATAATCAATGCAAGATATAATATGTAAGAATATGTGATAAAGTATCCTTTCAAAAGAAAATATATTTCATCCAGTACACATTGTTGTGTTACAAAATTGAAAGCTTTGTTTAAGTAACTGTCTTATTGCAAAGATGTCAAACTCTCAAATCTCAATTGCTATAATGTTGTATAAGTTTTTATTTACTTATGTTGCATTATCCTTTAAATTTGAAACAACA
Organism: Glycine tomentella; assembly: GCA_007407185.1. NCBI lineage: Eukaryota > Viridiplantae > Streptophyta > Magnoliopsida > Fabales > Fabaceae > Glycine > Glycine tomentella. The sequence goes on along the minus strand of PYAF01001138.1, from coordinate 82,732 downwards.
AATAATCAATATGGAAGACAACACAAATAAAGAAATAATATGATCATAATTAGTCAAAAATTAGATAACAAATAGATGATAAAAAATAATAAAGAGTAATAGTATTTGATTCAAATTTTGAAAGACTTCACAATAAATTACATTTGAAGTCATACTTAAATTATTTTCATCATCATTACATAAAAAAAATCTTTCAATCTCGTATGTGCTGTAACCTTGTATTGCAACATACAACTTGTCATTTGAAGGAATGTATTTGAACATACTTGCCTGGTAGCTAGTTATTCTTACAACTACTACTTTTATAAAAAAAAAAAATATTATTACTTATGAATTTTAGATAATAAATTATTTAGGGCACTTAGTTTTTCATATGTGGATATAATGGAATACTCACTTGACTTTTAGAAATCTATTATCATAAAAAAAGAATAACTACCCAAATTGATTAACCTTGATATGATTACCAATGTAATACATGAATATACATGTGGATTAACAATATAAATAGAATATATAATAGTTTAAAAATATAATCTTTATACTTTTAAATTAAAAATAAAATATTTTAATATAAAAAGAGATTTAAACATATATAAAATTTAAATATAAGAGTCTCTTGACGTAAAAAAAAACTAATGTTTATAAAATAAATAAAATAATCACTCAAATAGAATTGGATTATCCATCTTCACACAATAAAAGTATGATTACCCATACAATTAATGAATATAAATATGGATTAGCGTCACATAAATACTGTATATAATTGTTTAAAAAATATATGGTTCAATAGTGTTTTCACATGAATTGTTAGGCTAGGGTTAATACGGGGCGACTTAGTGTTAAAAGGCATAATTGAGGGGTTAGACATGGGGTTTTAATGCCTGTTAACTTATGATATTTGTTCTACCTTTGTGCTTTGTGAATTAGTTGATTAGGAGACCATAGGGGATCTCCATTCTCGTAGATTGCACTATGGCACTTAGGGCCTGTTTAGGTAAGCTTCTCTAGAAGTACTTCTAGAAGAAGAAAATAAGAGCAAAAATATGAGATAAACTTATCCATAAGTAAAAATAAACTCTCCATTAGCTAATTTGTAGAAGCTCACCAACGTAACTTCTCTAAAAGATGAGATAACATCTACAAATTAACTAATAAAAAAACATATTTTTACTTATGGAAAAGCTTATTTCATTTTTTTCTTCTTATTTTTCTCTTCTAGAAGTACTTCTAGAGAAGCTAACATCCAAACAGGCCCTTAGTATTTTGCCATGTTGGATAAGCATGCATGTGCAAAAGGAACAAGAGCAGCGTCCCATGAAGGTTATAAGCTCAAAATTTACCATGTAGATAAAAAATGTAATAAAATTATGCTAAGTTAGGTTTACTATATTAGTATGGAAGAACTTCACGAACTTACCTTTCTCTGGACCTTAGTATTTATGTTTTGTATTTACCTAGATACACAATGAAAATATTTTTTCATTTGATTACAGACAGAAAGTCTTTCTGTCAAGAGTATTTTGATTAAAAAAAAACTATTAGAAAGTTGGAGAAGAACTTAGAAAAAAGGAGAGAGAGAGAGAGAGAGAGAGAGAGAGAGAGAGAGAGAGAGAGAGAAAGAGAGAGAGTAATAAATCCCTTTCGTAAGTTATAAGTTATAAATAATCAAAGATACAATCTTTTTTTTCTTTTTCCGGGGCTTTGGAAAATGGGGTTACAAGTTAGTACTATAACAAGATATTAATCGCCCCAAGCCTCATCTCTCAATTTTTGCCTGGTAACGATACGTTCCCTCCTATCATCTTCTTGCTTTCTATATTCTCGGGACCCAACGCCCGTAGATGACAATTTTAACCCCATGCCATGAGCAATCAACCTCTGTGCAGCTTGGGCTGAAGTTTTCGGCCGTAGCCGTGGTGGTTCCAAGTCTGAATGAACAATAAAACAGGAAAAACATGTAAGGCAATATATATATTCGTTGGAAGTGATTGTGCAATACTCCCTCCTACTCATATTATATGGTTCTTTGGGTATATATTAGTTTGTCTCAAAATATTTATCCTTTTCAAAAACTAAGAAAGCATCAATCCCCCCAACCCAAAAAAAAAAATATCCTTAAATATTGATATCTCACCTAAATACTAAAATGAATATACAACTACACTTTACCTCTTTTTAATAAGCACTAAAATCTAAAATGTTAAAAGAACAGTCTATCCAAGTTATCAGGTTTAAAAAAGATAAATCCGAGGTTTATTTGAATTCAAAGAGAAGATAACGAATTAATTAAGCCAATCTGAATCAATTTAATTGGTTTGATTTGAATTGTTTGTTTCATCATATCAATCTAATCTGATGAAAATCCCTATCCAAAATACTTCCATAAATCCTTTGTAGTTTCTTCCTTGGGCTTTAGCCCTGTTTATTACCTCCCCAAAAAAAAACTTCCACAAAGAAGAAACCATACAATATACACGAAGCACACTAATATTAAGATTTGCTAATAGCTTACTGGAACAAACTTGACTAATACTTTAAAGATCGAGCATAGCTTTTTAACATGACTATCCTCAGGTACCCAGCACTTCAATTAAGCAACCTTATATTACCCTTCTGTAGCAAAAAGAAAAAACAGTTTAGTAAAGTACCTCTTGCTTTAATTGAACTAAGAAGTGTATCGTCTTCATCAAGTATCCTCGTGGTGAATGAACAGCGAACACTGTTTAGAGCCTCTAGTGCTGCATTATAAATTAATGGTATTGAATGGTCTACCGATCAAATTAAAGACTGGATGGACATGAAAAAAAGAATCTACCCAGTACCCAAATTGATTCGGAATTAATAGTAAAACACAGGGTCTGGTATTTCTTTATGAAAAATATGTTTTAAAATCATTAGCTTAAAGAAAATTCAACCAGCTCCCCCCAAAAAGACAGGGAAAAGGTCATAACAATATGTCATGCGTAGCTTCCATATGTTCGTGTAGATCAATTGATCAATGAGAAAGAAGTTGTTCAAGGGACCATCATTTTAATTAAAGACAATTGTAAACAAAGTCATCTACCCATGCCATACTTTGCACACATAATCTGATATAGTTTTACAAGAATGAGAAGCATGATAGTCTCCAAGCTATCTTGAAGAACTGTTATATGCTCCCACACCCATCCTCTGTTTTCCAATATGTGAAGACAGGAGAAAGTTCAAAATGCCTTTCTTTTGAATGATGATAGTGTCATTTAAATAATTACCAATTTTCGATTCCCATGCCAGTCAGATCAATGTAAATACCAGCTACCAAACCAGTTACAAAGATGTTTACACAACAACCTTTAACTTAGAGGTTGACGATGTTTAAGAGAGAGCTCAATTGAAAGATCCAGATAAAAGATTTAAAGAACTAGTTTACATTTTAATTTTAATAAGGATACATGTATCACAACTTTAGCAGCATGCAACCTGAGTTCCCCATCATAATGCATCACAAATACACTTCAATCTATGCAAAACTTATGATAATATTTCATAAGAAAAACAATAATAAAAGTCAGGTAACTTTGTAATTACCAACTGAAGGTGTTCGGAATACTGCAAGAGCAACTGTATCATTGACCCAACGAATCACAAATCCCCGATCTTTGAAGTTCTCAAAAAGCTTTTCTAGCTCTGTCGTCCTAGTACTTGGTGAAAAGTCAGCCAGAACAAGAACATGACTGGTCCCATATTTTGCTGAATTGAACAAACAATAATTATAACCCAAGTGTTTCAATTCAATATCTTGTACAGACAAAACCTGGCAGAAAGAATAGATTGCATCTTGATGTGCATATAAACACTGGAAAATGAAAATCATACAAGCAATCATAACCAACTAGCAATCTATAAACCATTAAACTACGTATCTCATTGTCCAGAGGCTCCTCACTATGCAAAAGTAAGGGGGAGGAATATTGTACGAAGTTTTACCCTTGCATATATAAAGAAACTATTTCCGTATTTGAACCCATGACCGACAAGTAGTCACCAAGACACAACTTTACTGCTCTGTCAGGGCTCGCCCTTCAGCAATCTATAAACCATTACATATGCAAAATACCTCCAGTGGCACAAATATAAATGGGTGCACAAAACATACTTGTAACTCGCTTTTCACTGAAAAATCGAAATGCCATGAGGCATCACTTACAGTTTTGTACATCTGTATTATCTTCTGAACCACGGGGAGTCTCTTCCTGCTCAACATCAGTGACCGACCTATCAAGTAACTGGTCACTATAAAGCTCTTTTTTCTCATAAGAGAATGTTCCTCTTCCGCGTCTTTTTGGGGTTCCACTTTTGGGATTCTCCAATTTAAGATTCGATATTCCAGATGAACAATCCGAGGAAACCCTGGGCAGTAACTCACCAAGTTCAAGATCGGCTATTGCTTCCCAATCTGTAATGAAAATTCACAATATCATTCACATTGCACGATTACAATAACTAAGGCCATTCATATAATAAATACAATTACTCAGAACACGTCTTTCAATCACTATTCAGACATTCGCATCACTTCCAATCAGTAACTCTTCTTTCTTTATTACATCCACACAAAACAATGGAATTACAATATCCATTATATGAAGAATATTTTGAAAATATTTTTATTAAATAAGGTGTAATTAAATAAGTTGTACTTATATTTTGAACTAACATAGATTTTTTTTATTTTTTTTACTTCTTATATTCTAAACCAGAGGAAATACACACCAATTCTCTTCCCGAGATAACTCTTAGAACTCAGACTTGGGTGTAACTCAATAACAAAAGCTATTTCATGTCATGCCCACCACTCATATACATTGTTTTGGCCTTATCACTAATCAAACATGAGATCTCTAACCGACCTAATAAGCCCAACATTATAGACTTGATACTATCTTAGAATTTAAACTTCGGTCTTATTAAATCAGAAAAGCTAGCTCCTGGAGTGAGAGTTGCCCCAATATACACACCTATTTTAACCAGATCAATGTGGAATCTCCAACAATAACAAAAACACCTCGTAATTGGTACCTTCATCGGAAGAACCGCCGGCGGCGGAAGTCTGAGCAGGAAACTCCCCAACGCTTCCTTCAGCAGCACGACGCGTAGCAACAGTGGTTGATTTAACGACTCCGTCCTCCTTGGACTCTTTCGGAACTTGTTCGCCACTGAAAGGAATTGAAAATCACGAATTCACGACTCGAACATAAAGAAAAAAAAAAAAAAAACTATGAAAGAAACAAAGAGAGAGGGAGAGAGGGGTACGGGGAATTGGAATGGTGAAGCTGTTTGAGGACAGAAGCGCGAGAGAGAAGGTGATCGGCTTTGAGAGAGAAGCCTTTGGAGGAGTAAAGGTAGGCCAAGTCGGATAGAGCAGAGGCCAAGGGAAGCTGCGAGGCCTTATCGGAAGGGTTTAGGGTTTCGGCGACAGATTCGAGGAGTGAGATTGCGGATTCCACGTCGCCGGCGTCTACAAGGTCTTCCACCGATTCGCTCCAGTTTTCAATTCCTTTCTCTTTCTCTTTCTCCATTGCTTTCGATTCCGATTTTCACCGAACCCGCTAAATCAACACTGCTAGCTTGTGCTGCAACTGCAAGCGTGCGTCTGGATGTTGACAGAGGAACGAGAACGTATGACAAATATTTCTAGTATATGTTAAAAAATGATTAATAAATACAAAATTTATAATATAAAATAAGTTTGTAATAAATATAAATTAAAAGACCATTGTTTTATTAGAAATAGTATAAAATTTTATTAATAAACATAAAACTAAATACACAAGCTTGTGATACGAGACGAAAGCAAAATGGTAAATAGTTGAAGATTAATTAAACTAAGTGGTAGAATCACTTTATAATTAGTAATGACCGTTACACTAACTAATTTTTAAATTCTTTTTAATAATTATATAAACTTATATAATTAATTATAATTAAAAATAAAATTTGATATTACTTAAAGTTTAACATGGATTAAAATTGCTTCGTCACTGGATCTATTGTTCAAAGAACATGAAAATATCATTATAAAAAAAAAGGACGTGACAATCTCCATATTGTGCACCTTTATTCAAGATACTCACAAATCCATGTGTGGCAAACCAAGGTGGCGACGGTCTTAATCCTTTTATATTCCTTTCAATCCACAAAAGTGCCACACACAATTATTGCACTAAGATCCACCAACTAAAACACACAGCTCTTTACCAGTACACATCTTAATTACCCTCACTTTCCCCTCCACATTACTTGGTGCATTTGATGATGGATAACCTACCATCTACTTCCTACTACTTAATGTTAGTGAGCTCCTTCCAAGAATGCTACTCATTTTTGGTAACTTCAATAGAACATCATAAGTGGTAATACTGTGATCAATGTTTAGTGGAATATTTAGTAGAAAATTATGATTCTTTATGATTGTGAGTAATATAAAAGTCACTAATCCATCTATGAATGCATGTATATGTAAAGAAATCAAGAATAAAACAGTAAACAAAAAGCTTATTCTATTAATTTTGCCGTTACCACTCAAACATCAGAAATTATGAGAGATTTGATATATATATATATATATATATATATATATATATATATATATATAAAGAAAGAAAGAAAGAAAAAATGAAATTGGGGATATAAGGAATGGAAATCTGAATTATATATAATTGAGGTAATGAGATGAGGGTGTAAAGAGGGTCAATTTTGGCAAATAAAAAGTTCTAATTTTTTAAAACTTTCATCTCTCTTTGAGACCCACCCAACATTCTCACTTCACCCCTTTTCACTCCAATTCAACTGAATTCACTTTTAGCACAAATTCATTCCTTTAAATCAAATACTACCTCAGTGTTGAAATTGTTAAATAATATGTATTCTTATTATTTTACTTATCTGTAATAGTAGTTTAATCTTATTACTTGGTGTCTTTTATATTTTTCCTTTGTCTCTCTTGTAACTCAGACTTTCCATGCTTATTGTATAGAGCTGAATTTCTTCATGTCTCTTTGCACTCTTTCCCTTTCTTCTTCCTTTGATGCATGTTCAATTGTATTTGCATCGTTTACATAGATTTCCTCTTCAACTTTTTTTTGAAGTCAAAGAACGAAATTTATTGATAAAACACAAGTAAGGCACAAGTAGTACCATTTTGGGCATGTTCAAATAGTACAAAAAACGCCTAGAAAAACAGCTGATAGTACACTGCTGCTACAAAAACATGACAGAAAATAAGCG
>PYAF01001138.1:4837-61138 GCA_007407185.1 Glycine tomentella | reverse complement strand
TCTCACATCAGGTCTTACTCAATCTCTCGTCATCTATCCTACTACCATAGGATTCACATTTCAGTCTCATAATCAAACAAGCATAACATAATTCAACATTTCACAACCATTCATAGCAAATACCCAATCACTGGGTCCAATCACATCTCAGCAAATCTCAGATCAATATCATTTCAATACCAATTCCCATCACGGGTTTCAAATCACAATTCATCAGTCAATCACATCAACATGGTCATTTCAATAACAACTTCCAGCACGGGTTTCAGATCACCATTCATCAGTCAAGCATATCAACATACAATTTCTATATACATGCAAATGCCCACAACAGAACCATCACCCAAATTGGTGCATGGTAGAACACAACAAAGGGCATACAGTCAAGAACCAAGAGCTTACCTGCTCTAGGCACAACACCGGCTCTCCCGGACTCGTGGCTACCACCACCAAAGATCTCAGACTCACGTCCTACACAAGAACAGGCACACAGCATATCAATGACGGTCACAAGCCGTTTAAACGAAAGGAGTTATAATCCTTCCATAGGATCCATAACCAATCACTTCACAAGTGATTCACAGCCTAACCAAGGCCCCAGAGCCTCTTCTAAGACTCCACTCAGGCTAATACAAGCATATCCATGCCTTAGCCTTAACCAAGTCAAGCTTGCATTTCAACTCAATACAAATCCTAAACAACATCCATGTGACCCTAAGAGCAACTTTTTCATCTATTCTAGGGTTCACAATGACCATACACTCAGCCATTTTTCTATACATGCATAACTCAGAGCCAAAATCAAACTTCATCAATAATGATTTCTGAAGGCTCTAACATCATCACAACAACCCCCTGAACATAAACTTCTATAGAACCCAGAGCTAATTCTAGCCCCATCACAAAAGGGTTACTATTCATGCGAACCCCCAATTTCAAAATCAAGCTGAGAAACTTGAGTTTCTTACCTCAACAACGGCAAGGAAGACCCAAGGACCACCCTCTCGAGCTCCGGTGTCCTTTCCACGCAATGGGTCTCAACCACTCCCAAGTTCTCTGAGCTTTCCTTTGGAGATTCCCAAATTCTCTCAAAAGGGATTTTCTCAAGAAAAGGGTGAATGATTCAAGCTTCCAAAGTGTTTCTCTCACAATCAAAGGCCATAAGGAAGTGTTTTGGTCAAGATATATGGCTCTAGGAAGCTTGAAGGGGTCAACAATGGAGGTCTAGGGCTCAAGGAAGAAGAAGAAGCATTTCCCTTTCAGTTTTTCGCGTTTTGGGCTTTAAATAGTGGCTCTGCCCGAGCTCCCACGCTCCAGGCGTGGCTCCCACGCCCCAGGCGTGGCATTCCAGAGGAAATCCACTTTCTGGAGCACTTCCGACGCTCCAGGCGTGGATCCCACGCCCCAGGCGTGGCATTCCAGAGGAAATCCACTTTCTGGAGCACTTCCCACGCTCCAGGCGTGGCTCCCACGCCCCAGGCGTGGCACTCCAGCCGTCGCTAAATCCGTCGCTAAATCCGTCGCTAATTCTGTCGCTAATTCCGTCACTATATCTTTTGCGACCGAAAAATAGAAAATTTAAACTTCTTTTTCCTTTTTCTTTATGTATAAAGCCAAGGTTATTATAGTTGTCAACCCGTGATGGGCCAACCCGGGTGGGCCGGATTGGCCCGTTTTGACATGTCTAATCACCATATCGATTTTTACAACTATGCTTTATATATAATCAATTTTCGACAATTAGGTAGAAAATCTAGTCATATAGGAATGATCGTATATCATCTAATTTATTTTTAATACTCAGTTAAATTTTTAATTTTTAAATGATTCAATTAGAATCTTTTAATTATTTAAAATAGTTTAATTAAATCTTTTTTCAATCAAATATAAATGTCCTTAACATATCATCTATGTGTATTAACATTAACAATTGTGAATTAAGAATTAAGTATGTTATATCAAATTATACACCTTAATACTAAATTGATCGAAATCACTCAATTGAATTATTTTAAATAATTAAAAAATCCTATTAAATCATTTAATAATTAAAAAACCTAAATGCATATTAAAAATAAATTAGAGATCCTAAATACTAATATAACATATTTTAAATATTCATATTTTGCTGGCCATATCCTCGATATTTGATCCGTCCATAATATTATGAAATGAAATGTCCCTAAGTCCGAATGGCGACAAATTTGAGTCAAAGACAAGCATCTGTACAAAATGGCAAAAGAAAATATTGACAACGACTCTGACTATAATTAATATTTTAATTTAATATTTAGTTTCTATTTAACTAAATTTCTCAATAACTACTTATTATAAAAGAAAATCAAAAGATAAAATAAATTAAATAAAAATTAATTTACGCACAAATTAATATAAAGAAATTCTTTCATTTAACTTTTCTAAAATTATTTCATATAACCTAATTTTCATTTATAAGAAAATTTTAATTCATTTTATTTTTAATTTATTTTTCTATAAAAAAAGTATTTGGAAATTTCATTCAAACAAGACTTTAGTTTTAAAAATAGAAAAAGAAAGAAAAAGAAAACATAGCTTGAGAAAATAAAAAGAAAATATTTAATTTTCATTTTTGTAAAAAAGATGGTGGATTGGATGAATAGGTGAGAAAATGGAAGAAGGGGGAGAAAGTATAAACATTATTTTTAATACAATAAAAACTAACATTTTTTAACATTTTTCTTTTATTTACAACTCGTCATTATAATTAATTTATCTGTTTAAGAAAAATTCGCTTCCTTTTTATGTTTATTTTATATTAAATGACTCTTAGAATTTATTCTCTATTGGTTTTCTTTTATAAGTTTTCTTTTATTCTTCTCTTTTTCTTTCCATTTTCTTTTCCAAACGAAAGAAATAGTAAAACACTCGTCTAACTCACGCAGTGAGATGTGAAATGTGATAATGTGTCCACTACTAATCAGACGCCACGCATTTCACACCAAAAAAGAATAGTGTGCACCACCACGCTGAAATTAAATCTGTTTTCTTTTTATAGTTTGTTTGAATAGAGAATTTTAATTGGGAAAAGTAATTTATTAGACAATTTAAAATTCTTCAATTTAAAATTTACTATTTGGATATTTTTATATGAGAAATTTAAATTTTTGAAATTTTAAAATAGAATTTTAAATAACTAAAAATGTGGAATTTGAATTTCCTTCTAAAAAGGTGAGAAATTGAAATTCTCTTCTTTCTAGAAGCTCTAATCGCACAACTTTTTACTCCGTCTCAATCGCCTCCGATCTCCGTTACTGTCACGACATCACCCACCTCACGTCTTTTCCGTGCACGAGATTCAAAATTTTAAAAACGAAAAAATTCAATTTCTTTATCCAAACACAAAATTTTGAAAATAAAGAAATTTATTTGAAAATAAAAAAATTTTAATTGATGTATTTTAATTTTCCTGAATTTTAAATTTTCTGAAATTTTAAAATACTCCATCTAAACATACTGTTAGGCAAATTAAACCTGTTTGAAGAAATTTAATTATGAGTGATTTACATTATTAGGATTTTTTTAAAAAATTACAGAAGTTGTTTTCATCGTCAATGCTATAGAAATTTCTCAAAAAAATCATCATCATTCCTAAAGGATAACTTTTTTATTATATGATAATATCATATAATAATTTTATAAACTCCATATAGATAGAAAAAAAATAGTATTTGCTAACATAGATTGATTCAATTGATAAAAAAAAAATCATATTTTACAAGAACATTTTACAAGAACGTGAATTCTATTTTTGTTGTCTAGTAAGTATCTTGTTGATGGAAAAAAAATATTTGTCAACAAAGATTGATAAGAAAAAAATTCATATTTTACAAGAATGTAAATTCAATTTTAATTGTTTACTTAATAATCTTGTTGATGGAAATTCAGTAAGTACCTATGTAAGTACTTATAGAGCCTTGAGGTGTGTCATAAACCAATTCACCTAAACTTTTTCTTACATAAAAAAGTTGCTTTATTTCTTCTCTCTAAAATCTAATTTCTTAAGTGATGTTTTAATTTTTTTTATGAGTTTAATAGTAAGTTACTAACAATGTAAAACAAATTTAATTTATTATTCAATCACAAATTATTATTAATATGATTTTCAAATAATTATCAATTATCATAAAATTAACAAATTTATTATATATAGTGAATTGTGAATTGACGATGATATAAAACTATTTTGTACAGTGAATATTTTTAAATAATTTTTTTATTTGTAATATCTTGTTAATATTCTGATTAAAAAAATTCTAAAATTCTAATTATATAATTGTTTTCTACCCGGTGTTTCACATAACTAAGACCCTAAAAAATAAGTCATAGTGTCTTTTTATTTAGATGAGCTATCTTCGGGATTTGAGAAGTTAGTAGGAAAGAAAAGGTCATGGGAGAAATAATCAAGAATTAGTATTTTCTTAAAATCTTGTTGGTATGAGAAATAGTTAAGGAAATAAAATAAAAAAACCTTAATTTTGTATATTTTTTATTATCCCGTGAGCCAATAAAAAATGGAAGGATGAGGCAGATATAGTAATTTATAGCAACATGCTTATATGATTTCCAAAAGAACTTATTGAGCAATATAATCAAGAGGGTTATAAAAAAAACTCGGTGATTAACATGAAAATTTGTCCACCGGCAAGACTACGAGCAACTAAATTTGTTAATCTCCTAAAAACAACCATAAGGTTTGATAAAAGTTAAATAAATTACAACATTGATCAATAATAACCCCATATTTTGAAATATTTGGGTGATTATGATTAACATTGTTCACTACTGGTTGGTAATCCATTTCTATGATATGCTATTCGATTTCAAGATGGTACAGTCAAGATAAAACACCTTAATGCCAACGCTGTAATATAATTTTCTTAAAAGCATGAAAATAAAATAATATATATGGCATTATATGTAATATTGAAGTTTATTAAAGATAGGGGTGTTCGCGGTCTGGATTGGATCGGTTTTGAAACAAAAAATCATCCGATCCAATTCCTTCGGTTTGGTCATTTGATCATTCATTCGGTTTGAAATTTTTTTCAAATTCGATCAAATCCAATCCAATTTTTTTCGGTTTAGATTGGATCGGTTTTCGGTTTTTTAAAAAGTCTAAAAATAAAACTTATGAGACTTATTTTTATCAAAATAAGGAGTATCTAACATAAACAAACACATTCATTGGACAAAAATAAACATCATTTTCTAATTTTCATTAGACAAACACGTTAATTGGACAAAATAAGGAGCAATGTATTGAATTTTTGATTTTTAGGCTATGATGGGGGAATAGGCCCAAGTAGATAAAGGGTAAGGAATGATTTATAGTTGGATCGGTTTGGATTGGATCGGTTTTCACCGGCCAATCCGAAAACCGATCCAATCCGGTGAAAATTTTCGATTTTTTTCGGTTTTCGATTTTTCGGTTTTCGGTTATTTCGATTTTCGATTTTTCGGTTCGGTCACCGCGGTTTGCATCGGTTTGGATCGGTTGATGAACACTCATAATTAGAGAGATAATTTGACATTTTATTATTATATTTTTACTCAATTCAAACTTTTTTTAATTGTTTATTCTCTTTTATTTCTTTTAATCTTATATTTTTCCTCATCCAAATGAAGTGGAAAGAAAAGAAAAAAAAAAGGATAAAGAATTTTAAAACTTAAAGTAGAAAAAAAAAAGTAAAAAGTAAAAATTGAAAATCTGAGTTTTCTTTTTAGATTTTGTTTCTTACTTAAGTTTCTTCGATTAAATAATTTAATTTTTAAATTAAAAAATTCCTTTCTCTTTTATTTTCTTTTTTTTCTTCGAAACATAGGGGTTAAGGGGCCCCTTGTCTGTTTTTGTAAGTAGTTGAGGAGCTTTGATAGGTAGACAGGGAAACTGAGTGAAAGTCCAAAAAAAGTAACAGTCAAAAAGTGCTAAGGATGTAGGAAATGGGAATGGGAAAGCATTTATTGCAACAGGTGGCACACTGCTGTCAGTGAGAAATTCTTATTAACTGGCTTGACACTAGTTGACACTTGACAGATAGCTAGAATTTCTGCTTTACCTTATTATTAGTATTACCATTTTATATACAATAAACAAAAGATAATATTTTTCTTAAAGATAAGAAATATAAGTTTATTTTATTTTTATTAATTTATTGTTTAGCCTTAATTAATTGTGATGTTTATTAATAATATATTTCAAAGTGGTATATTTATTGAGTTGTCAACAAAAAAATATATACTCATTGGTTAAAAAAATATTTTTTACTAAAAATATAATCACTTTTTAAATTATTAGTGTAATGGATAATTTTGAAATGATATTAAAATTTATAAAAATTAATTAATCTAATCATTTTTGTTAATTTTAATGAATTAAATAATTAATTTATATATATATGATCGAGATACTATTTTAGTTTTCAAAATTTGGAATAAATTCATTTTTGGTCTTGAAAATTTAAAAATATGTTTAGTTATTAGAGTTAAACGATATTAACATAAGTGGTGATGTGACATTTGAAAGTAAACACACATCAAATGTTGATAACACCATGTAATCATTTTTCACCATTTCTGTTAACATAATTTGACCTTAGGAATTAAAAACGTATCTCTTTTAAATTTGAGGAACTCAAATAGTTTTTAATTTATGGTAAAATAAATAAATTTATGAGTAAATACTCATTTTGATTCCAAAAAGTATATAAGATTGAGATATTAGTATTTAAAAGATAAAAAAATTAAATTTAGTTTTTGAACATATAAAAATTATGACAAATTGATCATGTTGTTAACTCATCTATATTAACCTTAAAGTCGCCTCCTTTCCTTTCTTTGTTCATCTCGAAGCAAGTCCATTAAGTTTGATAGGTAAGAGAAGCTTTACATTTTTCTACCCTTAGGTTACTTTGCATTGGTTTAAATGTTGCTTGAGAATGAATCATGTTGTTTAAAAATGAAAGTTTGATCATATGAGGTTTTGAGTTTGAAATTGAGATTCTTGATTATTTGATGAATATTGATGACAAATTCCTATTTGTAAAGAGCTCTGATATTGTTTATGTATTAGAATTGATAGAAAAAGGTTTGATTTTGTTTTGGGACGACTTAAAAGCCATGAGAGGCAATTCTATATAATTTTGAAATTTTGTAGAATTTGCACCCACTAATCAATTTTACGTCCATTGATTAGTTATGAATCCAATGTCTAGTTTTGAGTCTAGGGATTAGTTTTGAGTTCAGTGACTAATTTTGAGTCTAATGACCAATTTTGAGTCTAGTCATCAGTTTTGATATATGTGATTAATGATTATTTTTCTTGTGTAAATTAATTATTTTGAGATCTTAATGAATTTATGATATGTGTGCGGTTGAGATAATTTTGTTTTATTATTAGAGATGACTTTATGTTGAGATCATGAGATTCACATTGATGAGTTTTGGGTGAGTTGTATGCAAGAATTCAAGGTGTTGGAATGTCTTGCTATGCTTATTGAACTATATGGGGTTCATGCGTGTGATGAGCATACTTTGAAATGCATTGTCATATGAAGAAAAATGCAAAATATTATATAATAATGACAACAATGCAATATTATAGAATGAATATATGGTAGAGATAGTTTGGAATTAGGATTTAAAGAATAATAAAGATAAGATGAAAATAAGATTTTAGATAGGCTTTAAAGAACACTAATGATAGAATGAAATAAGACTGATAAATATGAGTATAAAATAAACGTTTATCATCTTTTTTTTATTGTATTTTTCGTCAATTATCTTAATTCTTAAGTGATATTTGGTTGAAAAATATATACATATTTTGGAAGTATATATCTGGATCTATGAATCATAGTTCTGGAGATACATTTTCAGAATAGGTATATGTAATAGAAATACATTTCTAGAAAGCAAAAAAAATATACTTCTTTGAGAAAAAAGGTATAATAGGTAATTAAGAGGTAGAATGAGGGTATGAAGGTGTACTTAAAAAAGGGGGTGTAAATAGCAAGAGCCTTACAAATTGGAATATTTTTTTTACTTTGAATGTTATCCACCTTAAGTTGATGCTGGAAATAAGTCACCCACTTTGCATCATTCTCATTTAAATAAATGACAGACGAGGGTAGAAAACATTAAGATGTGATCGTTTACCTATCATATATACATAAAATTTGCTTTATCATACTTTTACTAGTAAACAAAAAAAGCTTTAGACTGGAAAATTATATGTATGTCGATCGTTGTCTACTTGCATCAAGTCGTTTGACTACAAGTTTAACAATCAAAGATTTTTCTGAAAAAACAAAAAACAAACTAACAAAGATAACTCCAACAATTTATTATACGTGCACTACTACACATATGGTTTTTTACGACGCACATTCGACGACGGTTCTCCAAGAATCGTCATCGTATATCATGTGATAACAATTCATAAATATGTTATTTTTTAACGAAGACGACCATTTTAGAAAGCTGTCATTCTAAGATGGTTTTACAAAATTATCTTATAAGTTTGTGTATTTTTAATTTTCACACCGTCACCTCCCCTTTTTCACCCTCCCCCTCTTTTGTTAAAAATTTTGAAATTTGAATTTCAAATTGAAAATCGTCTTAGAAGTTTGTGTATTTTTAATTTTCACACCGTCACCTCCCCTTTTTCACCCTCCCCCTCTTTTATTAAAAATTTTGAAATTTGAATTTCAAATTGAAAGGTAAAAACGAGAACCGTCTCTACAAAGGCAACTTAAGAATTTTTCATCCTATCTTATTATTATAAAATTCCTTGCTGACAACCCATCCATCCTCTACCTCTCAGTCACCCTCCAATGGGAACCCGGGAATGAGCCCCTCCACGTCGACATTGAGACCCACAAGGTTTGCAGCATGGGCCCCGCGATGGTCTTCGCGAACGCACAACTGTGATGGTACGTGGTGGTGAAAGACCTGGATCCCTGCGCTGTGGCCGGCACCGCCATGAAAGAGTGGGCGCGTGGAGAGGAACTCTAGTACATGTCGTCGCACGTGCCAATCTAGGGGTCGTTGTCACTCTCTAGTATCTTAAGTTGCTTGGTGTATTTGTTATGAATATATAGTATCTTAAGTTGTGACCTCAAATTCTAACTTGTAGCTTTTCTCGTGTATTTCAGGCGAGAGGGTTGAAGAAACACTCGGAAATGCTCAATGCTCCAAAACATTGGATACTTGACAAGATTGGTGGTGCCTTTGTATGTACAACACTCACAGTTTTCGATTATATTATTTTTAGTCATTTTTATTTGTAATTTTCATTTGAACTCATTTTGCCTAGTTGTGTAGGCACTGAAGCCATCACCTGGACCCCACAAGTCTAGGGAGTGTCTTCCTTTGATCCTCATCCTACGAAATAAGCTAAAGTATGCTCTAACGTATAGAGAAGTTATTGCCATCTTTATGCAACACCATGTTCTTGTTGATGGCAAGGTTAGGACAGACAAGACATACCCTGCTGGTTTCATGGGTATGTACATTTTTAAACTTGGTTCCCATATAGTGCTGCTTGTTATGACCAAATTATTGTTCATTTGGATATTTGGACAATATTGTCACTTCTACATATTCATGTCTAGATGTTGTTTCTATTCCCAAAACAAACAAAAATTTTCATCTATTATAAGGGATGAAGAGTCAAAGGTTTGTCTATTCCTGCATAATCTCTCTAATGTCTATACTCAATTGTTGTTGAAGGTGGCTTAATCATATATATATATATATATGTATGTATGTATGTATGTATATATATATATATATTATCAGTTATGTTTCTCACCTATTAAATATGGTGATATTTTTTTGTCAAAAAAAGGTAATAGTTTGAGAAACATTCATTACCACCTTATCTTTAGTTTTTCTATGTTTAATTTGAACTTAAATCTCAATCTATTTAAAACAAAGTCAAGATATATCTTCTTTTGTCTTCCTCGTTGTGTGCGTATTTCAGCAAAAAATGTAACACCTTGAAATTTCGATAACTTAAAATATATGTGTGATGTATTCCTTGTTATTTGATTACTTACTTAATTAGGATTATTTTAAATGTTATATGAATTATCCATGTGCCATTACTTGGTTTAGACGTCAAGTTATGTGAAGTTTGTTTAAGATGCGTTGTATTTGCGTGATTCTGAGTTTGGCCCGAAAACCTGTTTTAGTAAAATCATTATTTTGGATTGGTTAACCGTTAGATCTCCTTAAAATTTTAAAGGTATCTTTCTAACCAATATATCAAACTTTTTACCGTTGGGATTGTCAAAATAATATCTAAAACGTGAGAAATTAATTTTTCACTAAAGCGAAAAATTCTAGAATTCGGTCAGCTCGTCCAGGCGAGTTTTGCAGGCATTTTTGCTCGCCCGGGCAAGTGGAGGCGGTGCTGAATACGTTTTTAAGCTTCCAAGTCATGAAAATGGAGGATTTTTCCTCCCACAAACCTTCCCTAACCTTCCTCCATCATCCTCCACCACCCTCAGCTATCGGAGACCACCACGGACCGTCGTTGCTTGCCATGAGATCCCGATACGGTGAAGAACCTTTTAATCGGAGCGGAATCTTCAAAACTTTTCTCGAAGTTTCGGTAGAGAACAAAGTTCCCAATCCTCCTTTCTTGGTTTCCTTGAGGTAATCTTAGTTTCTTTTGTCTTCTTCTAGTTAGTTTAAGCCTTTATTGATATCTCTTGTGATTTGGGTACTGTTATTGGTTGTTTCTATACTTCCTTTGAAAGCCCTTTGAAAATGAGATGTTGTAAAAGTCTCATTTTTATGAAACTGATGTCATTTCTGTGATCCTTGTTAAACCCTGGTCACATTGGTGTGATCGGAATTTCAAAATGATGTCTTTTGATGTGGACTCCCAAAACACCATTTTAGCCTCTTTTTAAATTTGAGTGGGTATTTGACCCAAATGTTTAATGTTAGCCTTGTTTTTGAAATCTATACTAAACTATCTTCAATTTGGTATATAGAGCTCTGCGTTTGGGCCAAAGCACATGAACTTGAGAGATCCCAAAATGACGTTTCAAGGAGCTAACAGAGAAATATAGATAAGTAAGGAAAGTTTATCATTTTGGTTATAGTTTAGATACCATAGTTGGGGGCCAGGGAGTCCAACTATGAAGATAACTGCATGTCTCTGCTGTGTGCTGGTTTTCAAGAAAAACTAAGTTTTTAACTAATGAGATACGATGTTTTTATGATTGATGTGTGTTTGTTCCTGTGTGTGCTCATTTTCAAGAAAAACTGTTTTTAACTAATGGGATGCGATGAATTGACTTGTTGATGGATAAAGCTATAAATGATATTGTTGTTATAATGATTGCATTTTTGGGAAAAGTCTTAATTACAGAGGAGACTCTGCTTAAAATTTTATAATTTTTTTCTTATTAAACTTTTTATTAAATTTTTTAAATGGGCATAAGAGTGTGTTTTCTTATATTGTAGTCCTCATCTTTAATTTAGAATTTTCCTAAAAATATCAGTCTTGTGATATGATGAATTGTGAGTGTATGAACTTTGGATTATCTGAAGACCTGGAGAATGTGAATCTCAGGCATATGTATTATGTATAGATGTGAAATGTGATTACTTGTGATGTCGTTGATGATATTGAAATTAAGATGCCATTGATGTAATTGATGATGTTGAAATGAGATCATATTGATATGCATGATGATGATATTGAGATGATATGATGTTGAGGTTGATAATGA
Source organism: Glycine tomentella (assembly GCA_007407185.1). Classification (NCBI taxonomy): domain Eukaryota; kingdom Viridiplantae; phylum Streptophyta; class Magnoliopsida; order Fabales; family Fabaceae; genus Glycine; species Glycine tomentella. Next base: position 49,352 of record PYAF01001138.1, on the reverse strand, counting down.
CATTGATGAGAGATAATGTTGATGTGAACAATGTCATTGTGTGTGGATATACATAGATACTCATGGGGGGTGTATGATGGGTTACCCCTGCGATGAAGGATTTGTTCCTAGCCAGGTCATACATTGATGGTGCCCATAGTTGTAGGCTGTGTATGTACACGTGGGATGCAATGACCGGTTGGTTACTCTTGCGAGGAACGATTTGTTCCTAGCCACGGTCAGTGCATCGGTGAGCCCACATTGGTGTGTTATGTATGTACATGGGGGTGCATGACGGGTTACCCTTGCAAGGAAGGATTTGTTCCTAGCCGGGTCATGCATTGATGATGCCCATGCTCGTACTTCATTTGTATGTGTGGAAATAGAATGAAGGCACTCGCGTACCTGTGGGTTTCAGTGGGCTGAGAACGCAGGTACTAAGGGGTCATCAGGTTTGGAATTCCCTTGCGTCGCTGGCTGATCACCGGGTGGGGGAATGACCAGTGCACGACAGGGTGACCCTGATAGGCGGTGAATCATTTTTCCTGTGAGAGGCTATTTTCGGTGATGGTACCACATTGCATGCTGATAGATGAGTCAGATGCATGCATCATTCTATGCATGATTGTTTGAGTTATGAAATGCATTGGATGATTGGTTTGTTGAGTGTGTATTGGAATCATGAATTTTTGTTAATGATTGTGGTGGGTAATGTTGTTTCCTTCCCAATTGCTGGTATCTGATATTTGTTGTTTTTTTTTATATAATAAACTCACCCTTACATTTGTTGTACCGTGTGGTTGGTACCTGTGATGATCGCGAACTTTCGTTCATGGGAGTAGATGAACAGCAGTAGGTGACTTTGGCTTTTTATTGATATGTAATTTCAGGTGTATATACATGTAAAGCTAAAGGAAGTTCTAACATGTTGATGACATGTACTTATTTAATATATATGTACAATGTGTTTAAATATGTAATTGTAATATGTGTATGATAATTGTATTATCGCGAAAAATTTACTATCATTTTCATAATCAAATTAATGAAGTTTTATTAAAAATTGAAATCTGCACGATTAAGAGTTAGTGATATCGTAACGACGAGGTGAGTCGTTACAAAAGAGGCGAAGGAAATTTTATCAAGGATAGCAGGTTATCCTTTCATGATGTCTGGGCAGCCACGGCCTGTGAGGGCTCAACCTACTGTGATGGAAATGTTGGATGATCAACCAATAAAGCCTAACAGAAAGATCAAGATTCGTTGGTTGGAGCCTAGTGATCTTGATTTTGAGTTGGCAAAGGAAGTAAAGAATCTTACTCGCAAACATGTCGCAGAAGTAGAATTCCTTGACAAAGTAAGTCCATTCCTGGTAATCAATTTATTTTCTATAGGTCTTATTTCTATTACTATTCCAATTCTCCAATTTTCTGAGTATGCCTCTAGGAGTTGTTGTTAACAATATCTATTTTCGAATGGATTTTTATTTGCAATGTTCATGTAAATTTCTGGTGTCTTGTTACATGCATGCTTGTGTCAAACGGTCAAATATTGCACTTGAATAATATTGCACTTGAATAAAAATATTTTGATTCAAGATTTACGTTAACTGAAGAGCAGTTAGAAATAGTGTTAAGCATTTTTGAAGTGAGTGTGTGATAATTACTAGTAACTTTATTGGAACTGGCTGGTGGAAATGGTGCTGTAACAAGTTATATTTAATTTCTTAAGTGTTGTTAGTTCACAACCTTAATAAATTGTGAAGAGGTAAGTGAAGTTATGCTGAAATTGAAATAACAGAATAATATCTGGTTTAAAATTAGGAATTGGTGAAACTTAGGGATGGAAAGATAATCTGTCCATATTAAACATACCAGAAACTAGTGGGATAAGGCTTTTATTGTTTGTTTGTTTGTATTAAACATACCAGAAACTATGGATTTTGTTTTCTTTGAAGATCTAGGATAAGAAAACACTGTTTGAAATACTGGTTGATTTGTTATGTTATGTTTTCTGTCTTAAGTCTTAACTAGTTGCTTTGATCTTTCAGTTTGTGATTGAAAGAATTTATTAGCTTTATTTTCAAAGAAAGAATATATCACCACTCTGTGTAATGTAATGCCTATGCCATTGTTTCCAATTAGAAGGTGAACATGTCTTTGATGATTACGTATCTGTTATGACACTAACATCAGAAATCTAAGTTACTACTTGTCTTTCATAGACATATATAAAGAAAGTTGCTCAATATTACGACTTGACAAATTCATTAATTTTACCAATGTTGCTGCTAAGACCGTTGAAAGATTAATGATGCTAATTCTACTTGTGCTACTAACAGGAAAAGGTGAACAATTCTGGTATTAGGCTTTTGACTGCAGCATATTCGGTATGCTATTTGCTTAATAATAAGTTTATATAATGCTATATATTATTATAGGATTTTTTTTATAATTGTATTTTACATATCAAAATAAAGATAAAAAACTCGTGATGGTGGCCTTGGTTGGTTCTACAATGTTGAATGAGAAGCTACAACTTGGATGGTATGTGTGCATGCCTTGTTATTTTAAGACTTGCAATCATGGTAATTTGGTTTACAAAGTGCTTAGGCCGGCAATTAACAAGTAGTTACATACAGTTGATAATTATTCATTTAATTAATGCTTATAGTCTTAAGAAAGTGACAATATATTTTCCTTCTATTGATTTCCTTCTATCTAAAACTCATATTTTCCTTTCTATCTCAATATTTAGGGCTTTATGATAAATTTGGGATATAAATAAAAACTTGACATTATGATATTCTATCTCAATATTTTTATTAAATAAATCAAATTATTGTTTCACTCATTTAATGTTATCCAGTATAGGATAATGTTTACTTGAGTTAGAATATTTTGAAAAGTATATTTATTTTATTTAATTGCTTTATTGTTTTATTTTATATCTTTAGCTAATATGCACGTATCATTTTTTAAATAATAAAATAAAATTATCCTATACTACTACTACCACTTCCACTGGCATGAGAAATACATAAGAAGTTGAAAGCAATCTCCTAAATAATATCTTATTAACTCATAATAACATCAATTGTTGTTTGCCGTTATAATTAATAAGAAATTATAACTATTCCTTCATGGACTAAATTTTAGTTTGAGTATACAAAAGGATAACAAGTTGAAAATGACGAAATTGTGTAAGGTGATTACTTATTCTTTGGGCTCTATGATTAAAGCAGAATATGGATGATAGGAATAAAGTTGCGTGGATCACCTCTGGTGTGAAGGAGTTTACTTTTTTCCCCGTATTTCCTAACTTTAGAAGAGGCATTCTTCTTTTTTAATTATTCCGTGTTTCTTTTCTTTAGTACATTGTCATTTGGAAATTACTTGTTTTGCTTTCCTACAAAGTGAAGTCTTGGCTTCTAAATTGCATGGCTATATGGAAATCATCTTAATTCTCTTAGATAGTTAATATTGTGATACTTTAGGAATGGAGTTATGCCTTTTTTTGTGTGTTTTTTCTTACTAATTAATTTAATATGGTATGGTTTACTGTCAAGACTCAAATGGACAAATTGTTGATACGTAGAATTTCTAACATCTTAAATTCTTAATACAAGAACCAGATTTTATCTTGAGTGTGCTCTTTTTTCCTTGACTATAAAGACTAGAATAGTCATTGATTTTTGTTCACTTTTTGTGACTGAGGTTTACTCTTATATAGTTATATGGGGAATTTTTTAAATTGGCTAATAATGTAGTAGTAGACTAGTAGGTAAATTGACATACTTTAACCTACATAATAATAATAACAATAATAATAATAATTATAGTATGTGATTTTTTATTTATTTTTAAAAAGGACATTCTAAGACTAACTATCGTAGAATGTTTTTTTTTAAAAAAATTATAATATTCTAAGATGATTATTTTAAAAAATAGTGTTAGTTTTAATTTTTTATTTATTTTTAAAAACACCTTTAACTACGACGGTTCTAAGGAGAACCATCTTAGAATGATTACATTCTAAGATGATTTTTCCGTCAAATCGTCTAAAAATACATGTGTATTTTTTTATTTTAAAAAATCATCTTCTAAGACAGTTTCCTTGAGGAACAATCTTAGAAAGTGAGCGCTAAAATGATGATTTTTATAACTGTCATCAAAAGTGATGATTTTCAACGACGTTCAATACAAAGACAGTCGTACAACCATCTTAGAAAGGAACAAATAATTGATGTAAAAGGCCTATTTTGTAGCAGTAGTGAAAATTAAAATTATAATGAATCAGATTAGAAAATGGAAAAACTAATACTCAACTAGGTTATTAAATAAGTGAGATCTTTTTCTCTCTTAAGAAAATATCACAACAAACCTCTAAAGAAAATATTTATGCATGGTATTCATAAAATAATGGCGTTTTTTGTCCTACTACGAGTATCTCTCAGTTCATTGGGTCAAAGAGTAATCTCATTCGAGTGATCAATGTTGGCCTGAAAGATTTTCGCACACGGTGGAATCGAACACTAGATTACATGTTCAATAGATCATTTCTACAACATATGAACAAAGTGCCTAATCATTAAGTCAATCTATCATATTATAAAATAATGATGTTTTTAATTTATCCTAATTGAACTTATATGAAATATATGAAATTAACTAATATGTTAAAAAAGTTTAACTCAATTAGTTGATCAGCATGCACATATGATATTCCTACCTAAATTTCTATGAATCATAATAACTAAATAAGTTGGTAATTCTAGAGGTTCGATTCAACAAAGTACTTAATATGAGGAAGAGGTCTCAAAATCAAAGGATAAGATGGTGGAAGCTAAAGGAGGAAAAACAAATAGAGAAGGAGGAAAAATAAATAGAGTTCAAGGATAATATGTTGCCTGAAGGACCGTGAGAGTCTATTGGAGAAACAAATAAAACATGAAATAAAATAGCTATGTGTGTCCAAAATGTGGGATGAAAGGTGTTGGTAGAAAGCAAAGGAAACATGAGGATGAAATGAAGAGGTTCAAGAGGCAATTAATCAGAAGAAAAAATGTTTTATATTTTTGCATAAAAGTCCCAATGATGAAAACTTGCAAAAGTTTATAGTAATGAGAAAAAAATGCAAAGAAAGCATTGTGGGAAGCTAGAGAAGGTTTTTGTCTATTTGTATAAAAATCTTGGAAGCAAGGATGGTGAAAAAGATATATACAAACTTGCAAAAATGAGGGATAAAAAAATTAAAGACCTTACCCAAGTTAGATACATTAAGAATGAAAATAAAAACTTTTGGTAAGAGATGAAGATGTAAACAAAAGATGACTAAACTACTTTAACAAACTTTTTAGTGGAGATGACGATAAAAGTGAGGTGGACTTGGAGGACACTTATGATGATTTAAATAGAAAATTTATACGCAGAATTAATACACATGCAGTTAAGGATACTTTAAAGAAGATGAAGAATAATAAAGCTTTGGGACTTGATGGCGTCCCTATTGAAGTGTGGAGAGGCTTGAGAATGGTTGATCAATCTTTTCAATATGATTATTCAAACAAATAAGATGTCTGATGTTTAGAGGAAAAATATGTTTGTGCCTATTTACAACAAAATGAAGATATCCAGAATTGTTTTAACTATAGAGACATTAAGCTCATGAACCAGAGTATGAAGTTATGGGAGAGAGTTATTGAACATCGCTTGAGGAGGGAGACCAACGTTTCTGTAAATCAATTTGGATTTATGCCAAGAAGATGTATTATGAAAGCTATTTTCTTGATGCGACAATTAATGGAAAGATATCGAAAAAAGAAGAAAGGCTTACATATGGTATTCATAGATCTTGAGAAAGCATACGATAGAGTCCCAAAAAAGTTTTATGGTAAACTCTTGAGAAGAAAAAAGTAGCATTAAAGTGTGTTAATACAATCAAGGATATGTACAATCGGGCTATCACATGTGTGAAAGCTTGTAATGGAACATCAAAATATTTTCATATCATGGTAGGTGTACACCAAGATTCGGCTCTTAGACTTTATCTCTTTGTCTTGGTGATGAATAAACTAACAAAAGATATTCAAGAGGAAGTGTTGTGATGTATGCTTTTTGTAGATGATATTGTGTTTATTAATGAGACCAAAGACGGTGTTAATAGAAAACTTGAATTGTAGAGAAACATTTTGGAGTCTAAAGGATTTTCGATAAGGCAGCAAGACTAAGTATATGAAGTGTGAGTTTTTACTGGTAAGAGATGGTGATCAAGATTCCGTACATCTATTTGGTCAAGAGGTACCCAAGAAAGATACTTTTAGATACTTGAGTTCAATTTTGTAAAAAAATGGAGAGATTGACAAGAATGTAAATCATAGAATCAGAACAGAGTGGATATAATGGCGGAGTGCATCTGAATTTTTTTGTGATCCTAAAATTCCCTTTAAACTAAAAGAAAAATTCTATATAAAACAGTGTAAGACCAATATCCATTCAATGAAAAATCACCAGTGTATTTGAATTATGGTTTATATGCTGCAACATCTTACTTCAAGCTTCTATTTGTAAAGGAAACTCTCATTCATTAACATAGAGTAAGTTGGACTAATCACAGTGATACTTTTGAACCCGCCAATTGATGATCCAGAGTACATGTCATCATTAGGTGCAACAATTTTTAAAGGAATGCAGAGTGGTGATGAAGATGCTGTTTGGCTGATGCAGGTGATAGAAATTAGTTTTATTATTATTATTATTGTTTAACCTTGATTTGATGCTTCAAAATTCTAGATTTTGTAGATGAGAATAGATATTCGTGCAAGTAGACTTATGCATCCATGCATCCACCAAACTGTTAATGGATCCTATTTCATTTACCGGGATGGCTAAAATGAAGGTTATCTTCATAATATTTGACCTCCCAACTGTATTGCTTGTCTCGGTCTAGCATTTAGTAGTTTAAACCAGTAATCCATATAAAAACCTGCTTTTTATAATTGGCAGCATTGTTATATGAAAATAATATAGTGACTAGAATTGGTGCACCTCCCTACAAATTGTTTGATGATAATTGATATGGCTTGTAATAACTTTTGTCTAAGACTGTATATCAGGTTATTAGAACTTTGAAATTCGTTAAGCTGATATATATATATTTATTACCTTATCAATTTGATATATAAATAAATTTATTTAATGTTCGTTTCACTAATTTGGTGTGTTATGCTTGACAGGTGTATGCTGCACAATTTTGCAGGAAACATTGAGATGTATGGGATATTACACGCGATAGCATCTGGGCCAATTGATGCACGCACAGCTATTAACTCAACAATGGCAAGTAATTTTTATTGGCGACTAATTTTATATTTAGTTTCTCACTATTGAATTATAAGAATTAAGTGATGATAGATTGGTAACAATAGCAAAGACGAATATAACTCACAATAATAAATTATTAAATTGATTTGGTGTACTACATATGATTATGATTTTATATAAAAGATAAAACACCAATATCTATTTATCTTTCAAGTTATGCTGACCAATAAGTACTAAACTCTTAACCCTAATCTAAGATTCCTTACAAAATAAAGTCAGAAGAACATAATTATCTTAAAAATAAAATACCATCTTTCTATTGTACAAATATTTTAATAGTCTCCCTTAGAGCTATAATTTGTTGAGCTGTTAACAGATCACAAATTATAGGCTAGCTACATAAAAACTTGGTACGAAAAGTCAAGAATAGCAGGAACTTATAGTGGAAATACTTAAGACTGAGTGATCTGATAAAGGAAAAAGCCAGGTTTGCAAAATCAAGGTCCTGGGACTAGGGGTATGCATGGTCTGGTTTAACCAAACAGAACCCAGTTTAAAAGCAAATATATGGATTGGATTTCAAAACCAAACCACTGTTCATTTTCAAAATTAGTTTGGTTTTCAAATTGGTTTTGAGCCGGTTATCAAATTGGTTTTGAGGATAAAACTGGATTTAGTTTGAAACTGGTTTGTAATTCAAAACCAGTTTTATAACTGGTTTTCTTTTTTTATTGAAAATTCGTTTCTGAAACAAAAATTTATTATGGAAATGGTTCAGAAGTGGTTTAAAATTAATTTCAAAAGTGAATTTTGAAAAAGAAGATGGATTTCAAACCAGTTTTTATTTAAAATTGATTTTAAATCAAAACAAGTTTTTATTTAAATTGATTTTAAATCAAAACAAGTTTTTAAAACTAGATAATCAAGCCATATGCTAAGAAGGAAATTGGTTTGCTTTAAAAGCCGATTTACATTATTTGGATTTTTTTAAAGTGTAATTTAGTTTAGATTGTGGTATGGTTTAATTTGTCTTGCTTTTTTGCCCAACCCTACAAACCCGGCTTCTTCTTTGCCAAGTCGTTTTTCTAACGAGCCTCATGCTATTTTCCTTTATGAGATCGCATGTGGATCATTGAATATAATGTGAGGCATTCGATTAGCAAATAATCCGAGGTTGCCAAACTTGTCATTTCAATTTTAATGCCCTGCATATAGATCATTCATGCAATTCTATTATGCATCATTCTCTCCCTATGTAAGATAAGATAAGATAAACTCCCTAAGAATTATATAAGATTCTTAACAGGAATATAACAGTTACTCAAAAATAATATAAATTGAGCTAATCTGTTATGCACCACTCTTCCTATAAGATATTTTAATCAAATTCTAATACTCATTAATTCGCCTCATTGGCTTTTTTGGATATTGATTACCAGTTGTATTATCAAACAATGAAGGGACAGTGTGTGTAAAGTTCTCAATAAGCACTTAAAAAATTTATAAAATAAAATAAAATTAAGGGGATAAAATAAATCAATTTTCTCTTACAAGTTACAAATTAAAATCAACTTGTGAAGAAGTGAAATGAGAGAGCTTCTTAATAAACGTTGAGATGTATAAGTTGATTTAACTGATGGGAGAAGTTTAATCATGTTGCCTTCTTCAATAAGTGTTTATCAATAAGTTTATCCAAACTGTGCCTTAAATAGGTTCAATTGATTACCCGCTGTTCTTGTTATACTGTATCCAGAAGCATGAGAAAGGTTGTCCAACATCTTCAAAATATGTTTATGCATTTTTCAGTTGGTTACCCTGGACAGTTACGTTTTATAAATTTGAAGTCAGTGCATCTATGCACATAAATAGATGTATAATCACTTGAGTTCTACTATCTACAGATGTAATTTACTGTTCAGACTTGATTTGAGTTGAAAAATGTCATTTTTGTGCTGCCCAACATGAGCAATATCTTTTCAATCTGTTATCTTCTTCACTCCCCATCAGAATATGAATCATGCACAGATGATATTATTTTCACAAGTCATTTTTCTGATAATCTTTTATACTTTAATACTTATTATCACCTATTTGATTTTGTGAAGGTTGGAATTGGAATGTCTATGGAAGGTATAGAACAGAATCCCATTGTCTATGATTTGATGTCTGAAATGGCATTTCAGCACAAGAAAGTTGATGTTAAGGTAAAATGAGAGAATCTTTGGTGCCAAGAGATTGCATTTATTTCACTCGTGGGTTTCCTATGTTCTCCTGCTAGGAGGATCTTATGTAAACTGTTGAACCCTCCATAATGTGGGTAACGGGTTCTGTTGAATGTAGAATGTACTTTTATTGTTTGCCAAGTTTAATTTAGGAGAAACTTTCTACCACACCAATTTAATTATCCACCTCTATTATGTAAATTTTGGACTTCAGATGTAATTCCAACTTTCTGTCTTTTCTCTCTCCTTCCATGCATGCAATTCCATGTTCACAGAAAAATATAATATTTATGAACCCCATTTTGGAGATAATTTTGATCAGAAGCTATATCTCTGCCTTAACCTTGAGAAAATCATCATAACCAAGGAAACAATATAGTAAATGAGAAAAAACATTATGCACTGACACATTATAAACAAGTTTTACACAATCATCCAATTACAATCCATATGATAAGTTTGTTGACTTTTACAACAACTTTCTTAAAATCATACAATTAGTGATTTGTGATTGGATGATACTGTAAAATTGTTTTACTATGTTAGGTGCATAGGGTATTTGGGCTATGCTGGTCTGTATTGTTCATTAGAGCTCTGATATAACCACAGTAGGAGTCCATTTTAGCTTACTATATCTCTGTCATTTGTCCTTTACAAGTGTGTTTGGTTTCTGCTGTTAATATCTGAAGTTGTAAGAAGTGCATACCTTCCATTCTATTCATGCTTTCTTTTGTGTTTTTTTTACCTGTTAAGTAACATTAAATATATCCTTTTAAATGCTTTCAAATACTTAAAAATGCTAGCGCTAAATTGATTCTGTGTTTCCAATATAATAATTTTTTTCTTTTCCATTAATAACTATCAATTTTGGTTCCCTTTACTACTACCTGTACATCGGGCACAAATGATAGAAAACCCTTCTTTTATTTCATATATCTGTCTTCAGTCTTAACTAACATGATAATTTTTTTAGATTGAAATGCATGATGATCATTCTTTTTTCAGGCATTGGTTGATATGTATTCAACTCGACAATATGGACAGACACTTCCTTTAATACAAGAGGGATGGAACGTCTTATATCACACCATTTTCAATAGCAATTAATGGCAAAAGCGTAGGAATATTTTACCACGGAAGGTAGGGGAGATGCTCTAAACACTTCAAGGTGGCTCTTTAACAAATACCTGAACCTAAGCAATTATGAAACAAAGCTTATATACTGGAGTACTGAACTCAATGCAAATCAATAAAATTTCAATAAACTATGCTTACTTGTATATGGATTATGAAGCCAAGACCATTTCGTTAATCCGGTTCACTTATCTCTAGATTTTCATTTTCCATACACCAATGACAATTATCTTTTTGAAAATACTTTACCAATGTGGAAAGGAAACTATAGCTTTCCAGTTCGTGCAAATTGCAAAATACTATAAAGTAGGCAAATGTGCCACCTATTTTCTCTATGTTCGGCGGAGAATAACCAATAGCCCTATCTTATTGATGGGAAATGGATGCATTCAGGGGCAGGCGCATATATATTTGAGGGTAGAAAAATACAATCTCTTATTTTAATAAAATTATCTATATTTGTGTCAAAATTTTATATTTTACATATCACAATATCACAATTTTATGTTTATATTCTCTCACTTATTTTCATGTAAAGATATATAAATATACTTCTTTATTTTAATATTTATATCTCTTATTTTTATATATTTAAACTTATTATTTGTTTTTCTCACTTTTCTTATATGTTTATTATTATTTTATTTACATATTAATTTAAAAACCTATTTTATTTTTTCAATAAAGTCAGTAATTTTTTTTGTTGTTTATCCATAAGTTTTATTATATTATTTCATCTCTTACTCCCTTTATTTTCTTCTCACACATTTTTTCTCTCTATGACTGTTGTTTTCATTTACGATATTTTAATCCTATTTTGTATTATGCATCAAACCTTTCACATCGGAAAATTTTCCATTTTCTGGGCACCCACCCTCGTGTAAGAAGTGCAGATCCTGCATAATAGTATTAGCTTGGCTTCACTCCTCTCATCAGAAGAAAGCGAAAAAGCAAAAATGCAATCCATGTCCCTGACGCTGAGCAAGAGGCTCTCCAATTCAAAGCCTCTCTTCAGAATCTCATCCAACCTCGTCGCTCACGCATCCTCCGCCACACCCTCTTCCCCCTCTCCGCCGCCACCTTCGCCGCCAATCCCCGCTCCCTCCACCCTCAACAGCCTCCTCACCGCTCCGTGGTCCGCCACACAGTCACGCGGAATCTCACTCTCCGGATCTGATGTAAGTTCCTCCATTTTCTCATATGATTACTTATTACTCTGCGATCTCTCGTCCGCACTATTTTCGTTTTGATTGGATGCTTCGGTGATACTTTTAGGACTCGTAAATCGTAACTGTTCCCACTTTTTTGTGTTGTTGCAGGTTAGAGTCGGGAATCTCATTGGAAACCGAGGTTTTTTTTTTTTTTTATTATTAGTTTTCTGCGTTTTGCTTTCGTGATCCGATTTTGATGTGTGTCTTTAGTTTCTAACGAATTCACCTTCGGCATTGTGATTGTGCTGGACGTGGATGTTTTGATTTCCAGGACGCGCTCACGAGGTAGTTATGAAATGCTCTGGAATTTGGTTGTGGAATAGTGTTCATTGAAGTTGGTTTGGTTGTCTAACTTCTTGTTTGGTTATGTTAATCATGTTAGGTTCTCAAACTGTATCGCTCCCTTGAAGGAAAAGGCAAAGCCACTCTTGAGGTTTATTCCAAGATTCTCTCTCTCACTCCCTTATATACTGCTTGAATACTGACCTTTGCAGACATCTTATTCAAATTTTATTGCTGGTGCATGTTATGTATCTTTCTGGTTTAAGTATTCATCGTTATTGGAATTTGTTTGTGATTATGCGTGATGTTTAATGATGTGTTATTTGCACATATGTATATATCAACTGCCTTAATCAAGGAAAAGAGAGAATTAGAATAGCGATTATCAACAAGTAGTTTTTGTCATTCAAAGGAACTAGTATTTCTAAAGGCTTTCATTTGACATGATCTTTTAAGTGAAGTAGAGGCTCTTTTTGGCCGTTATGTGTAAAGAAAATATTCTTCGGAATTTTTTGCACCTTCTTTAACATATAACATATTGAGCCAACTCCTTGTCTCTAGTCTCCACACTACGGTTTTGCTTATGTTTTACTGCACCCCATGCTCCTCTTGCAAGGGAAAATTTCTTAAAAAATTTTATTTCTTTTGGTTCACTCGTCATTTGTGAAAAGGTAAGTTCTAATGTTCTATAATAATATGATGATAAGTAGTTATTTTCTTTTGTAGTCTTAAATTCTCTCTTGTGTATTTGTTGTTATAAATAATTGGAGACTAACAAGTTATTCACCATGATAATTAATAAAAAAAAATATGCTTAACCGGAGGCAGTGTTGTTAAATAGCTGCTACAGCGCTATTGCATAGCAGAATTTCTTGGATCCGCAATTGCAACGCCCTCCACTATTTTAGCTGCTATCAAGGTTGTGGCTGTGGCATGCATCCTGCATCCATGCGAGTCTCCAGCCAATTGAACTTTTGAGATAATATTATGCCAATTTTTATGTATTTTATTTTTATTTGCATACAAATACAACTTAATTTTCATACATATATAATTGATATATATCACATATTTCAACCATTATGTGACTTCTGCTATATGTCCCCAGTGTTATCCATTATATGATATAGCAGATTATTGGCTCTCTGCCATTTCTGCGATCCGCAGTTGACAACACTGACCAGAGGGACTTCTTTGGTTGATTTATTTACATAATTTACTGGCTTACCAGTGTTAGAGAGATGTATTTATGTAACAGATACTTCGATTACATGTAAATAACTCAAAGAATAGAAAATAATTTTTCTGTAGAAGCAGCTGCATTGAAGAATTTGATTCAAATACTAACTATTGATTTTTCATGACATTTACCATAGATGTTCAATACCTGGGGTCATACTGTATGTTTTGATTTAGCAATATTTCATTTTAATGACCTTCACTAAGTATTGGATGCTGGATGGAATGAATTCTATATTTGGTACTGGTAATGCTAAATGCTCAATTCTAGTTCATTTGTATGACTAACAACAATGACTCCCAGGTTCCGCCTCACAGTGTAGCTGGTTATGCCACAGTTGCTACTACAGAGGATGGCACCACAAGGTTAGTTGTTTCAATACGATTACAGCTTTGATGGTAAAATTGATCATGCTTTCTATCTCGTTAAGTGTCATCCATTATTGCATTGACGGGCTTGATTATTGTTGAGTCTCTTCACAATGGTTAGGTGCTGTGCATTGCTAGAAATTTGGAAGTTTGACTGTACATGTAATTATTACTGCCATTTATGTTCTAGAAAGAGAAATATTATTAGATAGGAAGGGGAAAATAAAAAGAAGATAAGGTATACTTCAAACCACAATTCAAACACGACCCAAGGAGAAAACCCCAAAACTCTATTAGGAAACTCCATTCACAAAACACCTGCAACAAAAGTGATAAACTATTGTTAGAAAAAACTCAAAACAATACTCCCCTTGCTTCAAGCAAAGAAAATAACTCAACTGCTTGAGAAAGCCTAATTAAATTAAGCCTTCTGATTCCTTCACAGTTTATGCTCTCCACAATGTACTGTTGTTAATCTCGTTTGTTGGTATAATTGATCATGCTTTCAACCTTGTTAAGCATGATTACTGTATTGATTGGTGCTGTGTATAGCTAGAATTTTGAATTCTGATTGGACATTTAATCATTCCTTTCATTTATTATATTAAAAAGAAATATTACTAAATAGGAAGGGGAAAATACAAAAAGAGGATTAGATATCCTCGAAAGAAACCAAAAAGGTCTAGGAAAAGAAAAGTTAAAAATCCTAGGAAACCACAAACAAACACAACCCTAGGAGGAAAAAACACGATGGAACCACAAATGTCCCAAAGGCCAAAACTGTACTACGAAATTCCCTCCACAAAAAACCTGCAACAAAATGGATAAACCAATGCTAAAATGAACTCAAAACAAGATCTCGTTTGCTTTAAACAAAGATAACTTCAAAGCTTAAGAAAACCTAATTAAGCCTGCTGATTCCTTAAAGGTCTCCATAATTTACTGTTGCTGCTGCCTTCTTCCACTTGTATTATATGTATTTGGCAAAAGATCACCTTTACTTCCTTTACCCAACAGATTAATCAGAAAGTGCTTGTTGATCAGAATATCAAATCACTTGTATTGTGTACTAATAGAAATAGCTTCGTCATCCAATCCGATGCCCTTCACTTTGGCCAAAAGGTTTCATCTGTTCAACATCTAGGCTAGGCAGAATTCCCTTTTCAGAACCAGCATTAATACTCCTAGAAGATTAATATTGTTCTCTATGGGATATGGGCTGGCTAAACTTATAATTATTGTTAACCTCAATACCTTGTTGTTGAAAAAGCTTCTTTACTTCTTCTAAGTTACTATCAAAATCAAGAAAATCTTCCTTAACTTTTTGTTGATCAAAAGTTCCGGAAGAGTTTCATCACTTTGATCAATCTGGAGATCATCTTCGACTCATAGTTCATCCTCAAGCAGACCTCTCTCATCTTCATAAAGAAGAATCAAATTATCTTCATTATGTAAATACCCACTCAACTCAATGCCTGCAAATTAGAATCTTCTCCAACCTCTTTAGTAAAGTTTAAATGTTAATTTTAATTACTAGGGCACTGTTAACATTATTTAATTGTACTCTATCTAACCCAACTAACTGTAGAAGATATTCTTTGATTTTATGTATTACTATGAACAATATTATGTAGCTTGATGTTGCCAAAAGTTGTATTACCTTCTCATTACAGGACCAAGGCTTAGTATGTGTTAAGCTGGAATTTGAGCTGATAGCGGTGTGATGCAAAAATCCAATATAAGTTAATTGAGTTTTGGATCAGATGTGTGTTTTCTACTCCCATTTCTTGTTTCTTGATAATAAGCCTGTTTCAATTTTTTCATTGCTGTTGTTGCTTATATCCATGGCCTATTAGTTCCAATGCTTTGGGGGTATTTAAATATATAATGCTCTAATTGTTGTGCTTATACCTTCCTAATTGTTGGTTTAGTTTATTCAAGTTTTAAAGGGGCATTAGATTGGTCTTAATGCTTGAATCATTGTTTGATAATGAACGAAACATTAAGACACTTATGACTTCCATGAGTGGTATTTTGTAGATATGGTTTGGTTAATTCCCATTTCCCTCTATCTATTGGTTGGCATATATAGGAAGGAACGAAACAGTGGATTGAGTAAGGCGACGAAGACAAAGAGAGAGCAGCTCCTAAAAGCTACTGCAGTTGCCTCTCTTCTTCTAATATACCCGAACACTTATTCATTGCTCTTCGCAAATTTCTTTGTGTTCTGGCACTTATATGCAGGGATCGGAGAGATTTTGGCAGACTATGTTCACCATGAAATGACCAGAGAATTTGTCATGATTTCTCTCAGGTTGTTCTTGATTATCGCATTGAAGGATGTTTGCTTAAATTTTGTATTTGTATAATCAGATAGTGCATGGGTTGTGCTGACATTACTTTCCAATAAGAGCCCATTGAGGGGTAAACTTGGCAAAACCTTTATTTGTAGTTTCTAGTCATTTTCTCAAACATAAGAGGCGAGGCAACATGATAACTTGATGATTTATCATGGTAATGGATGAATTTTAGCGTGTCTTGCATATATCTTTTGTTGTTAAGTAGTATTTATGCTAATTAGTATCATACAATTGTAGTTAGGGATGTTCAAGGTAGGGGTCACCCGCGTACTCTAATTGATTCAAACCAATCTAAACAGTTTTGAGTTGAGTTTTTTTGAGTTTAGGTCAAATCCGACCAACCCATTCAAACTTGTTGAATTTTGGGTTGAGTTATAAGTTTTAGCATCTGGACTCGTGAACCATTAATTTGTATTATATTATTATTATTATTTTAATTTTATATAATATATATTTTAAATTTAAAAAATCAATTACTATTATTATCAAACTTAGTAACTAAGAGTGAAATCATCTCTATTTCTTAGTTCTCATGATGTCACTCACGAACTTAAGTTTTCAACGCCCAGCTAGTTGTAGAACATTTATTTTATTTTTTAATTTGATTTAAACTATTTTAGATTTAGTTGAAGTTTCTCTATTATTCATTTGATTATTTGAGAACATTGAAATTTTTTAACTATGTGTAATAATTTTAGTTTGAGTTTTTAGGCTTTGTGGGTGTGATTCTTGAACTTATTTATTATATTTTAATTGTTAAATCATGTTCAACATAGTATGTTAGCATATGTGATGATAATGACAATACAATTTCTTCTATGATTTTTTCTTCTACTATTTGATTAAATATAACAATTATAAGTAATGTATTTTGTATTCTATTTGACAAAAAATTTAGCTTATTAAAATTATTAAATTTTTAAAAATGATAGACAAATTAAAATACTTTGACATGTTGATCCAACATAATCTCTTTATAAATGATTGGTTTGAGTTGAGTTTTAATTTTTTTTGTTGAGAAATCAACTTAAACCATCCGTTCAAATTTAATTAGATTGGGTCACGTATTTTGTCAAATTCAACTTAAATCGATCCAACTTAAATTGATATATATATATATATATATATATATATATATATATATATATACCCCTAATTATAGTGTTGGATAATAAATATATGTTTTGTTTTTGCTACATGTTTTTGAAAGAAAAAAATTGGTATGCATATTTATATTGCAGCATGTATTATGGACTTTTTCGCTTAAGTTGTGATTAGCGTTTTTTTGATCTTTGGACAATCTTGGATACATTGTGTTGTAGAATGTAGATTTATACCTATAGATAGATTTAGGTTCAGATAAATATTAATATAGATTTTGGGATTTTTTTTACCCTTTTAATTGGTGGATTAATTTTCATATTGATTCTGTTAAATAATTTATATTCGGTGATTATTTTGTGTTGTCATCATGCGATTCTGCTTATAGCGACGAAAAGGAGAATGTTAAATATGTTACTAGTCTTTTTATGTTTATCTTCCCTTGTTTTTTGTTGTCACTATTTTTTATGATACCCATTTTTTAGTTAATTTACATACACAAATTACAAAACTTACCGCAGCCAACTAATTTGTTGAATATTGGTTTGCACAAAGTTAACCTTCAGCATGGTGAAATACGACTATTTTTAATTTTCGTACAAAAGATTTACGTAGAAAATAAGTTTAATTTAATTTATTGCCAATGACTTATCAAAGAATTTCTAATTAAAATTGAAATTGATGTTGGATTCTTCTAGTCCAGAAATTAGAACTTGGGACTTTTTTCCAATTAATTGACGAACTAGCTCCTCCATCTTTAAGTCAATAAACAGAATACGTTATCATTTTATATTAAACAGATAATTTTAAGGATGACGATCGAACTTGAATTGAACTAATATTCTAAAAGATTATATACAACGAGTAAAGTTTGTATATGTCAAATGAGTCTGAATTCAGACCTAAAGAAAAGTATGAAAGATTTCTAACTTTTTAATTTGAATTACACACACATCTTATATAACTCATCACATTACACACCTAATATTATATAGTATAAATATATATTTGTTACATTGAATAATTAAAGTCTGAAAGATTTTTAACTTTTCTTAAATTGAATTAGATATTTTAAACTTTTAATTGGTGTTTTTATTTTTATAATTAATTTCAATTTTAAAACAATACTAGTATTTTAGTTTTACTAGTCTGTAAAATAAATTACATTAAACTGAAATTTGAGAAATAAGTTAGGATATAAGTATAAAGATCCTCATTAGTTATTACCACATACATTATAGTTGTTACTATGTAAATACATGAATTTAGTTTTTCTTTTCTTTCTTAAATCGAGATATAGGAACAACTATTTAGGGGTCACCTTAACATTTAGGTTTAAAGTGAATTTTAACAAGAGACTTTATTAATTAAATTAATAATTTTTTTCAATTCATTTATTCTTAATCGAAAATTTATTAATCTCTGGTCATATTTCATCAAATTTAATTTTGAAAATAAAAATTAAATGATAGTATATAATATAATTAAGTTAATTATATTCCATGTATGTTTCTTCAATTATTTGTGACGTGGTCCAACTTTGACTTTGAGTAAGTGTCAAGACATGTAATTTTCAAATAACATCCTAAACTAAAAAATATTTTAATTGGGTTTTTAACCAAGTGATTTTCTTTAATTGAACTCCTAGGATTTTAAAATCATTGTTAATTTTTTTTTTTTTTGGATTTCAAGCCACACCATACATTGACTCTATAGACTTTTAGGTCTATAGACTCAATTAAAAAGAGTAGTTTAGAAATCTATATGAAAATTTTCAAATAAGTAAGGACCAACTAATTAATTTTAACTTGAAACAAATTAATTAGTAAGGTGAAATTGAAAAAAAATCAATGTCATTTTTTTATCTATTATATTTAGTAGTTGTTTTACTTTTGATACATCAAATTTTAAAAGTTTCATTCTAATATTTTTTTTTATATTTTCGTATTGTTTTCATTCTTTTTTTAATTTTTCGTAAGAAATGTTAGTGTTATGTTAACTTTTAAATTTTTAAAAAGGATCTAAGTGATACATTTCAAAAACATAAAAAATCAAAATAAAAATTTTAAAACTTAATATACAGTAGCAAAACGACTATAAAATACAATGGACCAAAAATGATATTAAGTTTTTTAAAATAAATAACTTTACATAGTGATGACTAAAACTCGTCATTATCTTTATTTTATTTTTTTTAAAAAAAATCTTCTACAACCTCTTCAAAATCTAAAAAGGTAAAAAAATACAATATAACATTTCAAATGATGTCAACACATAATCTCACTCAAATCACCAAAAATTCTTATACTCCTCACTGAAAAACTAAAACCTTTCATATAGTTATGCTATTGGAATCAGGGAAATCAAAACAAGAGTTATCTTTGTGGAAAGATAAAAACATGTTCCTAACTTACCAATTAACCCATACCTGAACAAGGAAGTTATAATGTGTGTGCTCTTTGTGAGATATGCCAGCAAGACTTCATCCGTCGTCAAACATGGTTCCATAAGACAAATAGAGAATTTCTCATCCAATATCTACAACTGGATCAAACGAAGATAAGCAACACAAAGAAATATCGCCACTGTGTTATCTTAACTATTTTAAAATTTAACACAGTGATCAACATTAACTTTTCTAACAAAAATTATAAAAAAAGAATCAAAATGATATATTTTAAAAACATAAAGTATAAAACTTTTAAAATATAATATAGGAAAGCAAAACAATTACGAAACATTAAAATATTTTAAAATTTAAAAGTTATATAGACACTAACATTTCTACCTAAAAAATTATAAAAATGACCCGGGTCTTGTCTAAAATGTAACTAAGGATCTCCATAGGAATGACAAAGAGAGTGAAGAATTATCTTTGATTCGTGCTCAATTAGTAAAAATTGAAAAGCAGCAGTCAAGCCTGTTTGATCTTGTACAGGTTTGTTACATATGCTTAAAAACACTTTATCCCAGTCAGTTTTTAAATCTGTTTAGCTCAACTTAAGTTTGCAATATTTTTGGAAAGAATGCTTACTGGTTATTGGTTAATATCCATGTTGTGTTCAAAATTCCTCCTTTTTTGTATGTGTACATATATGTAGCCTGTGCCAACTCTCGAATGATGAGTATGTGTATGTCTGACAATATCCACCATATTTTGTTTTGCAGAAATTCATGGGGAGCTCTGAAAATGGAATGTTTACTTTAGAGACTCGTGTGCATGGCCTCGAGTTAGCATTGGATGAGATCTCTTATGGTTTGGTTGTATCAAGGGGAAGGATATCTAAATCCGATGCTCCTAAGAATACTTGTTGCCTTGCCTGCTACCTGGTGCTGAATTTTTAAGTACCAAATTCTGGAAGAAAACACAGGGCGGTATTCATCGTACCGATTCTCTAGAACTGGTAGCACTCCATTACTAGCTTCCAGTCATTACAGAGCTAACAGGAATGCCAAATCTAATAGGTTGGTAAACCATAGATTTGGGGTCCATGGTGATGGAAGCTTCATCACTAATCCTCTGCCAGAGATTAAAATTAATTCAAGGGAGGTTTCAGGCTCTGCAAGATCAGAGCTAGCTTGAAAAGCAGGTTCGCTTTCTAAAATCAGTAGTTTATAATCCCTATATAGTAGGCACATTGACCTTATGGGTGTTGGGAAATGCTACATCCCTTATTCACGTGCTTGCATAAATTGTAATAAGAAAAGGAATCACACAAACATCCATAAAGTTTAGCATGGTTTGGCCCAACACACTTGGGTCCACGGATGAGAAGTCTAATTTACTACTAAAACAAGATTACGAGATAATGTTTGCAGGGAACTTTCAATTTCCTTAATGTACAGCTATATGCCTATATCATTTTCTCAATACAATCATCCCCTCCTTATCCTTACATCTCAAAAACCTTGTGAAGGTCTAGCCGTAAATTTTTTTTATTATGCAATCTCACATTCTCATTTTCATGCATCAGATAATTTCCTTATACAGCATAACACAAGAATTTGTTTGACTTGTTACTTCCTTTAGAACTTGCACGCCAAATTTAGAGGGAACACATGGCTAATATTCATCTTCCTGACTTGGTCTGGTGGCTGCACACCATAACTACATGTCATTCACTATAGATGGCAGGAATGCTGAAACTAAGCACACAAGCTATAGTATAGATTAAGGGTACATGATGATGGGGCGCTTCATCACTAAATCTCAGATTAATACTAATTCAAGTGGGATTTCATTCCTTTCGAGGACAGAACCTATTTAAAAAGTAAGTTTGCTTACTTCATATAGCAATCTGTATGGCTTGGTATTGGGAAATATCATAATTCATATGTTAGGAATCTTTGTCACCTAGAGAAAATTCAGAAAGATTTTCTAAGAAAATAGTAGAGAATAGAGAGTTGGAGAACAGAGATAATAGGCTCTGTATTACTGCAACAAAAACTACAAAGGGTTTACAAAGGAGCACTCGCCTTTCACACAAGGATGATTCCTTGTCACAACAATGTAAACTGCTCAATACCCCTAACCAACCTTGAATAGAGCGGGATTGAAGCTTACTCAATCACTAAAATGAAAATTAAATTGGCTCTCACATTTTTAAATGAAAAATTGCTTACCACCAAATTTTAATCTGAGAATGATTTGAAAATTTTAGTTCTTCCCCCCAAATTTTCAATCTGCCTAATAGTTCCCCTATATATATTTAGATTCTTAAATTGAAAATCTCATGTTTATCAACATGGCCTCAAAACATATAGCTCTATTACTTGATATAGATTTGAACGCGAAATTCACTCATTCAAAAATTGATAATGAAGATTCTCAACAGCAAAATACCGAAGAATCTCATCTTCTGTAGCCAGATTTAAATGCCAATGTAGCAGAAAATATTCTTGTTGATCTTAACGTTATTCCGTATTCTGTGGTTGCAGATCAATTTTCATCTGATTTAAACATGCAACCAATTGCTGATTCTGACATAGACTTAAATGAAAACTCTTCTACGCATATTGGTACGTAAAATGGAGAAACTTTTATTGTTATTGTTAGTATTTTTTAATTTTTATTATTTTATATTTTAGATTGTGAAATATGTTAATTGTTAGTATGTTTTTAATAGGCGCATTATCACTATAGTATTAGTAACGTGAACTAATTCTCCTAACTGTTTAATAGTATTTTATCACTATATCAGTAATGTGTAGTAAAGTAAAAATTAATAGTGAAATTTATAATAATTTCTATATCCTATTTAACCAATTAAATTAGATCCTTTAATAATTAATCATTGAGTTTATTTTATTAATGATACAATATTTCTAACAAAAACTAACATACTAACATTTTGTTAACTAAAAAAAAATGCAACATTTCATTTGTCTAATTAATTATTAATATAAACATTGTAGATTGATACTAATATATATATATATATATATATATATATATATATATATATATATATAAAGAGGCATAAGTCAAAGAGTGTAGACGAAATGTATTATTTATTCACTATGGCTCATCAAGCTTGAGATGAGATACCGCAAATCGTTGGTTGTAATTCATTCTGTATTTATGCATCAATTCAATGTGAATCGTGCATTAACATCAACATGATTTTAGATTCTCACAAATCACGGCCATGACATTTGACATGACAAGGATGATCATGAAAAAGAATCGAAGAAAACTGAAAATTTTAGTTTTTTAATAGACATGGTCCGTTGCAGTCATGAAGGAAGTCCTCCAGGAGGAAGAGTACATCCTAATTATGTAGACACCCATTACCTCTACCATCCTCATCTGGCTAAGATTATACTAATGAACCATAAAGATGAAACAAAAAAAAACATGGGGAAAACAAAAAAAAACATGGGGATCGAAAGGTAAGATACTAAAACTTAAGATTTTAAAAAATAATCAGTTTTTAGTTATAATTTTAAAAAAATTTAAATCAGGTTTTAAAATATGATTAATTTCAAAATAAACTCATTTTAAAAGTTTCTATATTACAATTAGCTTAAGAGTATTTTTGTGGGAGATAACGACAATGGTGATAATGATGATGTCACTAGTGACGACGATAAAGATATCAATGATGGTAGCAATACGATAAAGATATCAATGATGGTAGCAATGCAGACAGTTTAGTAGAGATGGTACTAGTGGTAGCGGTGTTGGTGGTGCCAACCAATGGTGATGATGGCGGTGGCGGTGATGGTGGTAATAATGATGTCGGTGATGTGGGTAACGATGGTGGTGGTAGTGGTCGTGGCAACGACATTGATAGTGGTTGTGGTAGCAATGTTGGTGGTGGTGGCAATGACGGTGATGGTAGTAATATCGATGGCGATGGTGGTCGCGGTGACAGTGGTGGCGGTGATAGACGTGGTATTGGTGATAGCAGTAGTGGCAGTGGTAACGATAATAGTAGTAACGTCGGTGGTATCAATGACGATAGGGATGACAATGGTGGTAGTGATGTTGGTGTCGACAGCCAATGGTGACAGTGTGGTGGTGGTGGTGGTGGTTGTGGTGGCATTGACGAAGGTGGTGGTGGTGACAAGGATAATGTCAGTGGCAATGTGGTGGTAGCGTGGCAGAGGTGGCAGTGATAGCGGTGATAGTGGCATTGGTGGTAGTGGTGATGATGGCGGTGGTGATAGCAGCATTGGTGGTAGCTGTGATGATGGCGGTGGTGACAACAAAAAGTGTGATTATGTGGAAAAAAATTGTTCGGAAGATAAGTGTAAAAGTGTTTTTAAAATGATTTAAAAAATCATTTCAGCTTCATTTTTGTCAAACACGTTTTGTTTTAAAAAATGCATTTAAAAACAAAAAACTTACAACCACACCAAGCAGGTCCTAAGGTTTCTTTCTAAACCACGAATACATGAATAATCATTTATTATTAATAAAAAGTTATTTATTATTACTTGCATCCGTAATCCCAATCAATAATCACGTATACATGAATAATCACAAATATATTCATTAATAACTTAACAAGGATTAATGGTGTTGTCCTTAGTCTAAGGGATCTTATGAAATATTAAAATCCTCCTTAATTAATTTAATATATTAAAATACTCACGTGTTACGTAAATATGGATTAAGACTATAAATGACATTATAATCTTATATCATCTAATATTTTTTCCAATTGAGACGATGTAATGAATTTATGGATGATGTATAAAGAAATTATTCTTTTTTTTATCATAATTTAAAGACTGTATTATGTGTAAGTTTCTTAACAATATATTTATGATAGCATCTAAATAGATATCACTAAATACCTTACTTGAAGTCAAGAATTGTGACAGATACAATAATCAAGGGCATAGCTAAAAGAAAAATGCAATGGTGGAACCCACAAAGCCTTATCAAAGGTCATCTTCCATTCACAATAGTTTCTTACCACTAAGAGTATCTTTAGTGTTAGATTCCAAATTAGGATCTTATATCACTTTTTAATGGACTCAGTACCACGTAGGATTGAAGATCTTTCAAGATCTCTTGTATTTTTTTCTTTAGTGGTAGATCTTATTTTAAGATCTTAGATAACTTTTAAGAAATCCCATATGGACCCCACTTTTAAATATTAATTTTTTTATTAAATTAATTATACTTAATTAACGGTTTTTTTCCATTTCAATTTTTTTTTCAAAAAGCATTTTTTTTCATTTTTTTTCTTCTCTGTCTGTTTTGTTTTCCCATTCTCCTTCTCTCTCTCTCCTGTCTACACACTTCCAGAACTCCTTCTATTTTTTTCTCCTCCCTCTCTTCTCTAAAAACCCTTGCCTTCCTCCCCCCACCACCTCCCTTTCCGTCCGCGCGACCACCCTTCCCTTTTCTTCCGCACGCGACCCCCAACCTCCCATTCCCTCTCCGCAGCACGACGATCCATCTGCAAGGTATGTTTTATTTTTCACCATTTTTTTTCATTTCGTCTGTTTCCTCGCCCACGATTTGTTGGTTGTTGGCTGTTGATGAGTATTTTTATTTGTTTTGAAAGGTGTGCAGATTTTCACAGTTCTTGTGGAAGAACTGGATCTCCACGCAGAGATTTTCATGGTTTGTTTATTGTTGGATCTAGGGAAGCTTAGATCTTCAGCTGACGATTCATCCCCAAGATCCAAGTAAGAGTATTGATATCACTACTTATAGAGGCATGATAGGTTCTTCACTTTACTTAACATCTAGTAGACCTGACATTGTTTTTAGTGTAGTATTATGTGCAAGATTTCAGTCAAATCCTAAAAAGTCACATTTAAAATTTGTCAAGAGGATTCAGATATATTTAAAAGGAAGTGAGAACTTAAGCTTGTGGTATCCTAAAAGGGCTAATATTGACTTTATTGCCTATAGTGATGCTGACTTTGCAGGTGATCTGGTGGGAAGAAAAAGCACTTCAGGCATGGCCTAGTTTCTTGGACCTTGCTTGATATCTTGGGGTTCCAAGAAGCATCACTTTGTAGCATTATCCACCACTGACGCTGAATATGTTGTAGCTGCTCTTTGTTGTGCTCAAATTTTATGGGTCAAACAGTTACTAGACTTTGGCATAGACACAGGATGCATTCTAATCTTTTGTGACAACACAAGTGCCATCAGTATCTCAAAAGATCCAATGGTACACTCCAAGACTAAACACAGTCATATAAGACATCACTTCCTTTGAGATCATGCAAAAACAAGTCAAATTCAGTTGAAATTCTGTCAAACTGAGCAGCAGATTGCATACATCTTCACTAAGCCACCGAACAAAGACAGGTTTGAAAAACTGAGACTAGAACTTGGCTTAATTTATATGCATCCATGAGTTCTCAAGTTCACTAATTAACGAACTTCTCTTAATCTCCTCTTTTCATTCATTCACCTTTTCCTAATTTTTTTTCACTTCCATTTTCATCTTCTCTATTGTTTATTAAGCACAATTGCCTTGAGTATAGTAATCAGTTCCAAATTTGGTGAGGATTTAACATTTTACATGTGAGGTGGAGAATCTAGAACTTATGTCATTGAAGTTTGAGGCTCTAAATAAGAGAAGACAACTCCATGAAACTAACAAGGATGAAATAGGCCATGTTTCTCTTAGCCAGAGCCTTTTATAGCCCACCTGACACTTTTATATACCTAGTCACCCCTATTGAGCCTAAAATTGCTAAAACGACTGCCCTACCAAGTCAAAGTTTCTAGGAATATCAAACAAAAATATCCTAAACCTTACCCTATAATCACCCCAAAAGTTCTGCACAAAGACAACAATTGGTATCAAATGAAAAGACAACAAGTATACACTTTTGACACAAGGCCAATAGTACATTGAAAAGAATTATAGAAAGCTTACTCAAGAGTCTCGTGCATCTAAACAGGGGAACATAAAGACACGGGGAACAAAAAGTCAAGACTCCTAATTCAAGAGCAGTTGAGCAGTACATTTTTTTTAATACACTTTTTAACATTACTATCTCTTTCCATCCCTAAACATTGCAAGCTTACAAAAGTCCTATAGACTTGATTGGATCATGGAGTCAGATTCCTTAAATGAGTGAAGAAAAGTACAAGCCTTTGGAACCTCCAAGAGAGACAAACACTGAGCGATGTGTGCATATAGGAGTGATTTGGATGGTTAATGTGCTGCTAAATATTGTTCTAAGTCTCTCATATTTCAGGTTTCCTTTTCTCCTCTTCTCCTTATCTTTTTCTCATCCTCTCTTTTTTATTCTGCCAAAGAGGGAAGTGTGTAGACATGTAACTACTGCATGCCTTCTTCCTTCTAAATTCTTATGCTACTTTCTTTTCTTCTGGTTATTACTAAGCTCTAGAACTCATATTGATTTATTGTTTATTAAGCACATAACAAGATTGATAAAATGTAACTGTGCAGTTATATCTCTGGGAAGATGTCCCAAGTTATGCTATGATATTGACATGTTTTTCTTCTGATTTGTTAAGTTATCTGTCAATTTTTATAACCGACAAGAATACATGTCTAAAGAGATTGTCATCATCAAAAAGGGGGAATTTGTTGGACTCAAAATTTTGATGCTAACAATGAGCCAGATATTATATAAGGGATTGAGTCAAAAAGAGGATTAACCCAATTTGACTAACCACAAGGAACCAAGAGCTGAATCCAATCTTTGGAAAAATCAAAATGCACTGCTTTGATTATGTGCTTCGATGGTTCAAGATCATTTTGTTGATAAATGTCTTATAAGTTGATTAGAAAAATCTATTTTTTATAAATAGAATATCATCAAAAGAAAAATGCAAATTCTCTTTGAATTATATTGGCAATCTGAGTTAAGGATATTCTTTGAGAATTTGTTCACATGTTTATATTGTATCTTCTATTTAGACTTAGAAGTTTAAGGTAACTTTGTAATATTTGATAAAAGTCTGTTTAGAGTTAAATCAGCAATTCAGTAAGAAATTTTATTAAGGAACAATGTTTGGAAAAAAATCATACAAAACTAGAGTTTCCGTGATTGTTTTATTCTATTGAGTCTAGGAGTTTTTATTTTATTAAAATTATTCGTGTTTTGTACTCTTTGCAACTTGATTATCTGTTTTACATTTTTGTGATTTTATCAGAATTATTTTGCTAAATTTATAAACTTAATTCAACTCCGTTCTTGAATTCATCCTGGACCAACGCTTGAAAGGATTTTACTGATTTTAATTGGATACTGACTCTAGATACTAAGAATTTCTCGTAATAACCCAACAGTTGTAACAACTAACGTTAATGGGCCAACCATAGAAGACAAGTATCCAGTCACAAATCTCTTTCTTTGGTCATATTGCTTCGCCAATAGAGTATAACTCGCCACCACCCGATCCATATCTTCCACTTTGCTCTTTGTCTGTTGTCAAATTTACTCACAACAGTAGCCTTCCCAACATCACAAGTTCATTGCTAGTTTCATGCCACTATTTTTTCTCTTTTCCATTTTTTTCCGTCAAAAGAAAAGTTTACGTGACTAAGGTCCTTAAAGTTCATTGGTGCTAATTCAGACCTCAAGACTCAAAAAATAAAACTTATAAAAATACTTACAAATTATTCATGAAAAACAAATTCTCTCTTCTGAATTTGTGCGTGTCATCCTTGCACATGAGCCATACTAATCTTTTCTACATCTTTCTAATTTTATTGGATGTCCCCAAGGGACCATAAAAACAAGATGTAAACTTATATTATTGTAAAATATGGATTCGATCTTTACCAAGTAGATCCATCTTTATTGATAACATTGTCTTTTCTTGGGTCAATGAAACCACATATAAGTGATAATTGCACAAGATTTTGTAAGATTTTGCGCCGGACAACTAGTTATTTTATCCACTAACGTAGCAACGGCAAGGTAGCACGTAACAACCCTATATTGAATGAAATTTCCGTATATTATTCGATTGGAAATCTCCGCAGCACGTGTAGATAATATTTTTGTTCGAGCCACTAATTTTTGTTCGTTGTTTTCTTTTTCCTTTTTAATTTGATACATATACGAGGGTCCTAATTCCTATAGCTAAATGAAGTATATGTTTTTACCCCAATAAGAAAAAGAAAAAAGCATTAAAGAGGGAAGGGTTGAAGAGCATTCATTCGTAATGTCGGCCACCTTTTTGGATAAAGCTGTGGAAATACACGAAAATTGCCGTACGTAAGAGAGATTAGTCAATGTGACAAACATATTATTATTATTTGGTTCCGATGTTTGTTCAGGTGGTTAGCAAAAGTGGTTGTAGTCTAACGTAAATGAGTGGAGGTACGTACGTATATATCCCTGCATGTTAAACTTTTGAGTGACATATATTCTATATTCCTGCAACTAGATCATATGCATAATGCATGTAACTAAGTGGTCCACACTACATCTGTTTATCGAGTTCGGTACATGTATAATATAACTCAACAAATTGACACTGGTGGAAACTGGACCAAAATTTTTAGGTCAAGAGTTCTAAATAGTTATTTATTTTTAATTTATTATTATTATTATTGGTATAATTAACCTAATTAAACTTCAACTACTTAATTATGACCTATTATAAAGTTTCATTTTGATGTTCTTGTTATAGTTATAAATTAAATCATTAGTTACAAGAAAGAATAATGTTTTCACAGAACAGTTATTTGAAAATTTTATAAGTGGAATTTGTTTTTATTTATTTATTTAGATTTTAAAAACTACTTTATAAAATGATTTTTAAAAACTAAGTCTTAGAAAATAGGAGTAGGATAAGAAAGAACAAAAAAGTAGAAAATACAAACAACTTATAAATGGTTTTTTTCCTATTTTAGAATTTGAAAAAAGTTATTTTTTTAAAAATAATTTTAACAAATTGTTTTTAATTATAAAAAAAGCTCGTTTTTATTTTTTTTATTTATGAAAACAATATGATTTTAAAAAAGAAACAAAAATGCCTTAAGCCGTCAATTTTCTGAAGCATCATTAATTATTTTTCAAAATTTTGCAGTCATTATGGTAAAAGTAATTGATGTTAAAGTTATATATTCAACGAGATAACATTTTCCGCAGAAGTTCTATCATCCGGGTATTCTCTCTCATGATTACGACAAAGCGTTGTCACTTTCTATTTTTATTCCAATAGAAAATGAAAGTATGGTTATGCTGTACATAATTTCATTCCCTCCTTCAAAATCAATATCGATTACTTAAATATCGAAAATACTGTAAATGGTTAAAATAAAGAGAGAGAAAACTAGCCCTTAAAATTATTCATACCGTTAAAAAATATTCACCTTAATCCAATTAGTGTACATATACGGACAAATGCTAATTAATAGTCTTGGTTAAAAAAAAGTAGGAAGTTCTTATTAATTAAAAATATTTATTGTATAAATTTTTTTTATATAGAATTTTTAAATAATTAAAATATTTACTCATAAAAAATTAAAATATTTAATAAAATATATTAAATGATCCTTTACAAAAAAAAAAAAAAAGAAAACTCTTCAAACTTTAAAACAGTTATTGGCATTACCCAATATATACTATTTGCAAAACTTTAGGGTCCACTACCTTTTAAAGATCCACCCTTTCTAGCGGGCCGATGATCCACTTGTTCCGTATGTACGACTAGTATTTGTAGAATAATTTTTTTAGAATACAACTTTTATTGATCTATTTATTGTGTAATATTATTTTATTAAGTATACATACAACAATTCAGATAAATTTGACATTTAAGTGAAAAAAAAAAGAAATTAAGGGAATCTCACAATTCAAACAAAATCAATTAAATTAGTTTGTTTAATTCTCATAAAAAATAGCTTGGTTAATTTAGTTCTTTTCACTTCAAATTCGAACAAGGTTAAATTATGATTGGTTTGGCTGCCAAATTTATCATTTTCATCCCAAACCAACCTACCCAATTCACCATTTTTTTTTTAATTTTAGATTAATATATTTAGATTTTGTAACTTAAACTTGTCTTCGACTTTTATTTTATTTTTTTAATTTATTTTCATCTTCTTACAATCTTATCTAGTATTACTAAGTCTCTTAATTTTTTCATTTTATTATATTTTGAGAAAATAAATTGATTATATATGTAAAGTGATAACTATATAAAAATATTAAATAAAATAAGAAATTATTTATTAAAAATAAATAATTTTTTTACCTTATATTAATATAAAATTTAATATTCATATAAATATATAATAAATGGATATAAAAATTAAAAAATACAATAATTTATCTTTTATCATAACTCGATGATCTAATCAAATCAACTCAATTTTGATTAGATAGGTCACAATAAATTTCATAACCTAAACTAATACAATTAAATTAAACATGATTAGTCCAAATTTGATTTTATTCTATACCTAAAACAATCTTTGAACACCCCTAAAATCAATGTTAATGTTTTTTTTTTTTTTTGGAATTTTTATAAGTTAAATTTTATCTCATAAAATCTTTCTACTTAAAAGTTGGCACAGATTGCTACAACAAATATAGCATTAAGATGAATTATTTATGGAATTCAGTGGGTAAAATTTTGTACCCGGGATATATAAGTGGATCGTTACTTATATGTACATAAATATATATATATATATATATATATTGAAATAATAATAGTAATAATTGAAACATTATCTAATAGATAGCTTAATTCATAGGCAATGCTATATATGCTAGGATTGGAATATGGAAGACAAGTTCGGGCTGATTCTCTTTTCTGTTTGAATGCTTACATGTTTTTCTCATTACCGTAGACTATTTTTCTCAATGCTTGTACTTCTCCCCTGTTTTTTATGCTTTTAACTTCTTGTATGTGACCTCAATTCCTTTCGCCCAGCAAGTCATATGCATTAATTCATTAACTAGAAAGATAAGAGTATAAGTAGAGGTAACGTTACCAATTATACAATTAACTATTTCATAAGGTTTACAGTTCAATTTTAAATTGTATAAAATTATTAAAGGGCATAGATTTTTTTATTTATTTTTGTTTCTTAACACGTACTCAAGAATCAAGATCAAACGTTAAATATTTCTTTAATAAGTTGTATTGTGGATATGACTTCTGAACATATAATATGCATTCATTTTGTGAGGCATTTATGCATAATCTATCCATAGTTAGAGGACATTTATAGGTGTTGTCTATATCACAGTGATACGAAAAAATAAGATAAAAAAGGAGAATTAATTCTGAAGCAGTATTGACAAGAAAGCAGGTCGGGGAATAAAGCTGGGAAAAACAATAGTAATCCTTTGATGAGAGACAGTCTGGAGGATAGGGTTTCACATTGGAGGAGGGAAACGTATAATATATATGTGGATTGATGCAGTTCGTGAATTCAAATTAAACCTCATCGATAATTTCTAAGACATACCCTTTGGATTCTATCCCCAAAAACAGTATGCGAAGGAAAGAAAAAAGAGCTAGCTTATATAATCCCACACATGTCATGAAATTACACGTAGAAAATTAACCCTTTGGAATATACGAAAATTCTGCTATGCTGGCTATCAATACGAAATGGAAATATATACCTAGTGGCTAAGCTAGTTGTGGTTAATTCAGTACCCCCCATGACCATGATGAAAAAGGCAAAACCATAGCCACCGCTGGTCTCACCATCATGGTGGGCTAAAGGATTGAACCGGATAGATTTGGACCACGAGAATAAAAGAAAATAGAAAAAAGAGTTAGGATGTATTTGATTTATTAAAAATCTTATATCGAGTAGTGATGTGACCAAATTAAATTAAAATATATAAGTAGAAGATATCTCTCATCTTATTTGTCGATTTTATATAGTTGAATTAGACCTAAACCAAAATTTTTACATGGTATTAGAATCTATATATTCTAATATAATATATTATCGGAAAATATGTATGTAAATGTTTAGTCTAGTATATTTTATGTTTGAGATGTTCAGTCTTTGACATAAGAATATATGATAGAAACCTTACCTCGACTAGTGATATAATAAAATAAATTATATAAGTAAATTGATTTTATAAAATTGAGTTATATCTAAATTTAAATTCCAAGACTGTTTTCAAAAAGTAGTTATAACTAAAGAAAAACCTTTATTTTTACCAAAGTTAAAGAAAATATTAATAAATTTTAAGTGAGTTGTCCATAGTATAAAATTTCGTTAGAAACTAAAAGTAAATATACTTTTTTACTTTTTATTGGGATTGGATAGAAACATTATGATAAAGAAACTTTTTCTTCCAATATTTAATATGTATGCTCAAGGTTTGAATGTGAAACTACTAATTAATAATCTCGTATTATTTGATTCGGTGTTGAACATTTTTATAATTTGATGAATTAAAAATATATTTAAATAAAAAAGGCATTGTTATGAATATATATATATATATATATTAAAATCATAACAAGTGATATACATGATTATTTTTTATCCACCTTAAAAAATTTATTTGAGATAAAAAAAATCTGTAAAACTGTCTAATTAATTAAGAATACTAAATAAATATCAAAGAAATAAAATATTGCGTACCAAAATTTGTATAGAGAGAAAGCAAAACCTTTAGTTCATGCACATGCATGCCGTACACATACTAACGTGTCATTCTCTCTGTCCACCACGTGGCGGTGTCTCATTGGTAAAATTGAGTTATTCCCGTTTAGTTTTAATCTCAAATAATTTTAAATAATATATAACAATTTTCTATGGATATATGTAATGGAATACTTCCAAACATATTCTAGCATTTTAATTTTTTCTCATTATTTATTTCTATGCCACCATAACGTATCTTCCAATCAAAGAGATAATGGGAGAAGATCTTCCTTCATGAGAATAATATAGTGTTAAAGAGCCCTTTATTACTGAAAGCAATACTTGTTGGTATGGCGAATATCTCCCTTTTCTTTTATCCCTACACTTTTTTCCTCTCAGTCAGTCACAAACACCTTTTAATCTCTCTCTCTTTGTTTGAATAAATTTGAACGAAATTTAATTAGCTTCCAAAAAGTAATTGGAAAGTAGAGATGCTGCTTCGGCTGACGTATGCATGTTTAGTTCTCTTTCGGTTTAAAAGCTGCAAATTCTGATAAATACGAATTTTAAGTTCTTGAATATATGACACACAAGGGATCTGAATTTATGTATCACAGTAAATGCTAGCTAGCTTGAATTATTCGCTTTAATTAAAGAAAACATTCATATTATTTTATCTAACGAATTCCATCCCCTCCCTTCTATGTTGCATGCCCTCTAATTAAATAAGTCTTGAATAAATTGTAAGAGGTGGTAACTGAAAACATGTTATGTTTAATAAAAGGAACAACCACAAGATTAATATAACTTATTTTACAAGGAATACTATTCTAAGTTAGATTAGTTAAATGCGCATAGCAGATTTGGATTTCTATAGCTATCACACTCCATCTTAGAATGAGGACATTCGTTAATGCTCTCAAAGAACTTTTACTTCTCATTCATGTTAAAAGAAAATGCACATAAAATGTAATATCATGAGTTAAGGATATAACTATGATGGAAGAGGGGTTTAGACTGATTTCTACTATCTTCGTTTTGATATTTAAAATGCCATAATTTTTTAAAAAAATCATTTTTTTTTACTGAATCTCATGATAAAAAATTATTTAATAAAATTATCTCCATGATTAGGTC
Organism: Glycine tomentella; assembly: GCA_007407185.1. Taxonomy (NCBI): domain Eukaryota; kingdom Viridiplantae; phylum Streptophyta; class Magnoliopsida; order Fabales; family Fabaceae; genus Glycine; species Glycine tomentella. The sequence goes on along the minus strand of PYAF01001138.1, from coordinate 14,956 downwards.
TCAATGCTTCTAATTTTTTTGTAATTTTCTACATACCTCATCCCATGCAAAAAATATATATATTGTGATGTAGATTTCTTGTATTGATTGGTGGACTCAGGATTTAGAGGGAATCAAACGTGAGCTTACCCTCACCTCTTCATTTTTTTCGTAAATTATATATAAAAACTCCATTTTTTTAAATATAAAACTCTTTTATATATGTGTGTGTGTGCGTGTGTGTATATATATATATATATATATATATATATATATATATATATATATATATATATAGAGAGAGAGAGAGAGAGAGAGAGAGAGAGAGAGAGAGAGAGAGAGAGAGAGAGAGAGAGAGAGAGATTAAAGTTTCTGTAATTTTTTAGATCAGTCTTCGTGGCCTTCTTAATCTTTTAGTTGATTTTTCGGTAAAACTCAAATAAAATAGGACGACAAACATATTGCTCAATTACCAACATAATAATCATAGAAATACTGTAACACTTTAGCTATTACCCACAAAATTATCAACGGGAAGAAACATTGATATTACGAATTTTTTAGCTTTATCATATGACACAATGCCGTGGACCATGCGATCGTTAATGCTTTCAATATAGCCGGTTATCTCATAAAGCTTCAGAATATATGGTTCTCATTTCTCAATTCCAAGCTTCAAGTTGTACGTAGCTATGATCGTCAATTATTCTTTTCCTTGTTTATTTTGTCCTTTCACTAGTTTGATCATAATTGAAACACGTAGCAGAGAGCTGTCATAAACTTTTTGCTCGATAGAGAAATGAAGAAAAAAACGATTATGATTGATTCTATGCCTATGCATTCACTAAGATTTTATTGTCATGGGTTAACACCAAAACTCTTTCAATTGCTTTTGCTTTGGTAGGGTAACGGAAATTGATTGCTTCCATGCATGCATGCATGCATGGCCCATTACTTAAATATGTGTGTGAACGTGGGATCCCCTTCATATCTTTGCATACGATAAAAATCTTAGCCACTAAGAATTAATGATTAGAGAAGAAAATAATTAGGAGTTCATGTACATATTTTTATAATTTTTTTAATGACAAATATTAATTATTAATTTATTAATTTTTATTAACATGAGAATTCAAATTCACAATCTCTCTATCTTTCTTACTCCTTTTACTGGTTACTAAGTCAACCTTATATCTCCTAAACTCTCAAAATCTTATAAACCTTGAGTGTAAACATCAAGTTTAGTTTTAAATTCTATATAGTTTTACCATTTGTCAAGTTAATTACGCAAGACATATTTAGTTTTTAATCATTTTGGCCAAGTCACATTAATAATTAGGTAAAAGTCGTAGCTTTAAACCTTAAATCATTGGCTTTTTTATCATTTAGTTTTTTTTTTTAAAAAAAAAACTAATACTTAAATGAGTGGGTCAAAAAACTATTTACCATAAAGAGTGATTCTTGCCACATTAGATATGGTTCATGCCAATCAACGCAACTCTGCCACATTAGATATGGTTCGTGCCAGTCAACACAACTCCACCTGGGAGGCACCAACTTGATCTATGCCACCTTTTCGAGCGGGGTGTCAAAACGGGTGGCACCACTCCGTACCTCATTACCAAAGAGGCACCACCCTATGGCTTGCTTCCAATGCCAAAGTGTTTTCCAATAAACATGCACAGAATTCACCACACTGTTGACCGTCAACAGGAGGCATTATCTATTCATTGTCATTAGTTGTTTTATTTTTATAATATTTAGGGTTTAGAGTTTAATAATTGTAGTATTATGTAATTTTTTATTTGGTGCTTAGGATTTTGGGATGTTTGATTGATGTCTAGGGTTATGGTTTACGTTTTAAGGTTTAAGGTTTATGTTTTAATAGTTTTAATATTATATTTAATTGTTTTTATTTGAGACTTTATTTGCAAAGATAATAATATTTAAAGTATTGTTCATGTGTTTTCTATTTTTTGATAATTTATTCTATTTCCTTTTTATAATACATATAGTAAAGATATTGATTTTTTTTCATGAAATCAAATAAAGATATTATAGTTAGAAAATTTTCAAAAATTGAAATGCGAAAAAACTAAGAACCACAAAATGCATTAAAATTACAATGGACAAATTGTTATGATTGTTGTGTTCATTCACACCATAGTGATGTCAATTGTGTGAACAATTAGTCTTGTTGTGGCCTTGATGCCTACATTGCTTACATGTTTGTGTATGTTGAGATTCTGTCCAATCCATTTCGTTCCTTATGCGTGTAGACTTTGGTTGACTCTTTTCAAGTATTTAGGATTCAACCAGAACAATAACAGGGTCACTCCTATCAGGGATGGTTTCCTCACAGCCAAGGGGATTCCAGTTGCCAGAATAGGCTTGAATGATGTTTTTGATTTTGTATACTTTATCTACATACTCGTACAGGCTAATGTTAACATGGACACACACTACGATGACGTGGAAGCAAGGATATTTGTAGGCTTGAAAAGCTCTGCACTAACAGTAATGTTCATTCAATATAACAGACCATATTTTTCTTCCCCTTTGTGTTGCATGATTGAACGGCTCCTCATCATCAAATTTTTTTTGTCCAATATCATATCTTTTAACGTGATAAACACAAGCTCCAACATGATTTTCTTCAAGGGCATCTAGCAACCTATTGTAATAGTGTCGACAGGCAATGTATTATGTTGTGACTTGCGTAAGTCTTTGTACTAGACCAATCTGTCTACGTAACCTTAACTATAGCAGTTATGGGCATATTTCATGCACCTTTGAAAATCTTATTTACTGCCTCTGACAAATTGGTTGTCATATGACCATATCTATGCCCACCCTGGTCATGTGCCAAGCTTCATTTTTCTGTTGAAATGTCCTCAATCTACTGCTAAATTTGGTCATTAATATCCTTAAATTTTTCAAGTCTCTATCCAAATCGATGCAACACATGTTGTATAACTTGCAAAATTGTGTAAAAAAACATAAATAATGTGTTAACCAGTAATTAAATATAAATATAACAATCAACAAGTACCTAATTTGATCAGCTCTTCTTTTAACTTTACATTCTTGAATTTGTGGTTGAAGTTGCTTGCAATATGACAAATGCAATACACGTGACAAGCATTAGGTGGTTGTCATTCTAGTGACATTGCAACAACTGATTTGATGTCTTGATGTCGATCTGAGATCAAACATATGTCTTTTTTTTTGGGAGACATGTTGTATCTTAGAAAAAAAACCATGACCAGTCACATTGAGTCTCCTTCTCAACAATTGCAAAAGTAATTAGCAATACACAACAATTTCCATCTTGGGAGGTCGCAATCAATAAGTTACCTTCATATTTCTCATACAAGAACATACCATCAATTGGATTATGGATTTACATGAGATGAATGTGTCAACAACATGTTTAAACATCCAAAAAACACGTTTAAACTATCAGAATTGTGTGTGAAGTGCACCTCCACGCCAAAAGTCGGTAGTTTTGATCTCGTAAATGGAACCTCGACATTTTTGAATCATCCACTCCAACCACCTATTCCATGTTTTACAATATGATATCTCAACATGTTTTTGGCTTGAAATCTGTTCTTGAATCATGGATATGGACACAGATAGGTCATTTTCAATCATGGATACATTAAAAAATAATTAGATTAAAAAAAAGTTCATGCTTAACACGAATACAAAATTGATATTATATCGAGAATCTCGTTGCTAATGAGTTGTGATGTTAGGTTGGCATGATCCATTTTTAAGTTTACATTGACACGTTGATGTGGATCGCCCCATTTGGTTAATGTCCATTTGTCTTTCATGCGAGATAACGAAGCTTTCATTCTCTAGGGACATCCGGCTTCACTTCTTGGACATCTTAATTCAAGTGTTGTTGGTCTACTTTCAATAGTCTCAAACATTTGGTTCACGTTCATTGAATAAGCCACTCCAACATTGCGGACATCCTGTTTGAATGAAAATGTAACATTGTGTAGAAATCATGACCAATCTTCCACGAACCAAGTACATCCAAGCCAATAAAATTCATCTCTTGGTCAGGATGATTCAATTTGCGTTGGAAAAATATGATGAAGAACCTCAAAGTGATTGTTGTCTCTGACCTGTGAAGACAAGATCATTTGTAGTAAACAACTGTAGTTAGTTAAAAGTAAAGAAACTAATATTATTGTGTATTGTGTCGTTGTTGATTAATGGTGTCGATAGCCTCGTCTTCCATGTCAGAAGAATTTTCTTTTGGAGTCCCGACATCCTAACCTCCATTATCCTCATCTAAGTCGTAATGGCCACCATGAACACATCTTCATGATCATAATCATCACTTAAATTTGTGATGTTAACACGTGGAGGAAAAACACTATTATTAGTAGGTGTTATGGAACAACCTGACCAATTTACCATGCCAATCAGGGTTGACTAGTTACTAACTTGGTCAATGTCGATGTAAAGCTCAATTCTAGTTATAAATACATTTTGTTGGAAAGCACTTATCATAAATTGAACTTCTTCATCATCACAAACTCCAAGTGCATCATAAGTAAGGGGATTTACTGTAGTAAGGATTCTACATGTAAACTTACTAATTATTTGATCATTTGATAGATTAAGTTTTTTGCAAACTTTTTTTCAAGCTTTTGTAACTAATATTTTTATTAATTTTAATGCCTGTTTTAGATCTCTCAAATGTAACCCCATTTGGCTCTAAATATTTTTTTACTATTCCTATAGATAAAAGCAAAACTCATTGTAAAATACTAAAGCATTGTAGAAAAATGACATTAAATTAGTAAAACAAACAATGGAATTCACGAGGAAGAAATGGAGTAGGTTGGCTCATTTTCATTCACAACCCTCAAATATATAGTAAATAATTGATAAAATTTTACCTCCTACATTTTGTTCTGTAAACTAATTTTTAAAATTAAATAATAGAAGAAGAACACTAAGTTAGCGTCTCTTGTATCTATAAAGCCCTCACAGACCACAAGGTAATAAAATAATATATAAAACAAGAAAAGCACAACAGAGTGGCACCTCTTGTAGTTGGTGACAAGCTATAAGGTGGGACCTCCTGTACATCTAATCGTAGCATGCTGCCTACGAGGGTCACTTATATATTTATATATATGATCATGTATTGTGTTCACGTCCCTCAGCATCTGAAATTTCTCCAATTTGATCATATTAGTAGTACATAGTTTACCTTTAGAACCAATTTTTTTCATGGCTCTGCAACCATTTTTTTCCATAGCATATTGTGCAATTTAGTAGTAGTCATTTTGTTGCAGCACACGCGAACTCATGTAACAATTCCTTAGGGGAACAATATTGGCGAAAACAACAGTATGCCACTCTATTTTTATTATTTAAGTATTATTATTATTATTATTATTATTATTATTATTATTTGTTTCATTACATTAATTATTTTACTTTAATTTGTTTCGCACATCTTTCCTATAAATACCCTTGTATACGTCAATGAAAATATATTGTTGTTACATTATTAAATGGTTTTTTTAGGTGAAACCTCCACCGAAAATATCACAAATTCGTCACTTGTGTTTGTTTACCATGACAGCTATATTGGAACTAATGAGCATGACATTTTCTTCACCTGTGTCCAGCCCACCCCTTTTAAGGTTCTTCAAAATTCAACGTATGATCAATTGAAGAGAAAGATTAAAGATGTATTATTGCTATAAGATGACAAACACATAACTGAGATATTCTATCAACGTCTTACTGGAGTCCATCACGGTCATGTTCGTCATGATTCATTAGTTAAAAAAATGATGACCATGTGCGAAACATGCTATCAGTCTATGACCAAAATCAAAGTAAGGGACCAATAGAGTTATATGCAAAACTGTCAATTGTACGTCTTCACAAGATTGTTCAAGAATTAATAGATGATTTGCATAATTATGAACCACTGTCAAGGTGTTATATATGGCAAGACAATCGTTGGTTGATTATTGGTTTTAAGGGTTTTTAGTTTTACAGTGTTGAATAGTTATCCATGTTGTTATGTTTGAGTTGTACTCTTCCTAATACAATGATTGTGTTTATTACGGGTGCATTCATTTGAAGAGAAACATATCTATAAAGAAGAAAATTCAACAGTAAAATAAAGTAGGATCCACACTTTAACACCACTTTAATTCAAACTTTCGCAAGTGTCATGCTTTCCATGAGCACTTAAAATAATTAATAAAAAGAGAAGCAAACCTCTAGGTGGCGCCTCCTGTTTTAGTGTAGTATATCACAATGTGGCTCCTCCTGTGCAGTGTGATTGTGTGAACCCACACATCTCACGATGCAATAAAATAATATTTTAAATAGGAAGAAATCACCAGAGTGACACCTCCTGTGCAGTGTTTTTCACTCTTTGTAGTTTATAAATAGGTGATCAACATAAAGGAAGAACACAATAACTTCAAAATGTTGATTTGTTTTCATTACTACAAGCACATGTTAGGAATTTTTAGGCCTTCTATATAGTGGGATTTGTTACAATTTATGAGTGAAAACCTGTGTCTTTAATTGTACTATTTTAGGTTAAGCATGACTTTAATTGTACTATGTCAGGTTACATAGTACAATTAAAATACATAAAATATTAAATTATGTATCCATCAATACAAACTGCTCCGCTTCCACTCCCCTTTGGATTGATGGTTCTTCTTTTGTACACATTATTCACTTTAACAGGTCATCTTCTAGGGAGGAGACTCGTTGAAGTGTTCAACATGATTTGTGTACATTGGAAGCAATCACAACAAGGGGTTATTTGAGGTAAATGTGGAAATGGATTCTCAGGCAAGGTGATAGATGGAAATGTGGAAGTTCAACCGTTGTAGTTATGAGTCTCTTTTAATTGTACTATTTAAGTTTAAGAATATGTTTTAGTTATATTTGTTTAGATGTCCTGAAAGGTTGTTGTATTAAACACCAAAGGGGACAAACTTTAAGGAGTTCCACTGAAGCAAGTTTTTCAATTTTTGAGCCTTGTAGATGGAAAAAATCAGTTTCCTAGTAAAAAAAAGGATATCACGAGCATGTTTTATACCTCAATTTTCTCCGCTTAAATGATGATGATTCCATTAGTATCGAAGGATATCACGAGTTGTAATGTGATTCATTCGCTTTATTGTATCAGCCTGCAAGAAACACAAAAATGTAAACTATAAATTATAACCACATAAATAAAATGCATAGTCAACCTAAACACCTCACAATTTCAAACTTAAATTTTACTTACTGTATAACCCACCCCTGCTCCTTCCTTGCTAATCCATTGTCAAGTTCGGGATCAGTACCATACCATGTACTGTACATGAAATGACATGTGCAATGTAGCATCATCAGTTGGTAATAATTGTTATGCATAGGTAAATGTTACATGTAAATCACATAGCAATTATCTTCTTTTCCCTCTTTTAACACTTCTTTTGTGAGTAAAACGTAGGAATTTAGCTTCTTCTGAGCTTTTATCTAGTAGACGCTGAAATTAGTTGATTTATAGTGTGTTGGTTGTATTTTTTTGTAGAAAATGATACAACAGAGACATGGAGATGAATTAAAGATCTAGAGTGGCTCGTTCAGTGCGCAAATGCAGGCTCAACACGCACATGAATGCTCGTTCAGTGCAAAAAGTGCAAGCTCAGCGTGTAGGTACGGGCAAGCTCAGCACGAAAAGGGTTCGCTCAGCGTGCACCCAAATCCGAAAAACATGAAGTGTGCATTTTGAAGTATAAAAAGGGGAAACACTTACCCACAAAGGAGAGACAACAAGGGAGAGAAAGGGGTCAGGCTAGGGCACGAAAAAGAGGGAAAAACCCACTCACTTGGGGCCCCCTTCCTTTATTTTTTTTCTTCCATTTCCTTCCTTTCATCTTGCTCCTTTTTGTATTTGTAAGCCTCTCATGACAATGGGAGGCTAAATCATCCATTGTTGGGAGCTCAACAACCAAACACTCTTGATGTAATGATTCTAACTATCTATTCAATGTTATTTGCGCATTATTGTTGTTTTTTAGAGCTTTATTCATGTTAGTGGTTTGATCACCCATTTGCATGCTTTGTTATAAGTTTTAATGCATTGGAAAATGGTTATTGCCTTAGAACTGAAAAACACTTCTATATAATATCATGTCTAGAAATAGAATGATATTATTTAGCCTTAATTATGCATCTTTACTCTTAATGCAAATTATTTGATGTAGCTTGTTGAGGGATCAGGAGCGAAATTAGGTAATTTAAGATCTAGCACTTGAGGAATCAATGTTAAAATATAGTAGTAGATGAAGGTGAGCTGAAATAACGTTGAATAGAGAAAAATCTTTAATATTACATCAAGGGTAGTTTTGGTCACTTGAGCTCCAACACGTCACAAAACTCTAAATCACTGGCAACTTACCCCCAAGTGTTTGTTTTCTATCTCTTGATTGTGCTCTGCTTAACTATCTTTAATTATGTTGAATTTTATGTTTCTGCATTAGGATTAGAAAAATATCAAACTTTAATTCATTGTTCACTTAAAATTAGAAATATATGAACTCTGAGTACAAGCAAAGTCTCTGTGGAATCGACACTCAGTCTTACCGTTTCTTTATTACTTGGACCATTCGGTGCATTTGCCGAACCATTAACAGTAGGATCAACAGAATACACCTTGTCATGTCTTGAATTCCAAAATCTATCCAGACTCGGTGCACACGATCCTAGTCTTTTTGTTTGTTTTCCTTTCTAAGTCAAATCATGGATGTTATTTGGATGAAGTGGCAGGGCTGAAATATGTTTTTGCATCATAAACTGTCGAAGGACACAGTTTGATTCATGCCACTCAACAATATGGTAGCAAATTAATGGCACTACATCTCTCCAAATTTCATGACCATGCTCACAAACAAATGAAAACAACATAAAGTACTCCATGTACAAGTCTCATAATATCTATAAGATAACAAAAAAAAAACACGTTAGGAAAATCATAGACTCAAAAATCTACTTTTATTTAAAATTACTTACGTCTGCCATTACTCTTCATCACGCCCATCTTCAGTCAGTAAATTTCTATGCCCTATGATGTGTAAAATATGTTAGACTCGCATAAGGAAGATAATTAATTAACTTAAAACAATGAGAAATTTCATTAAGAACAAGATAGAAGTACAAATGGACAGTTACATCATAACCCTTGGACTAGGGAAACTAGTCATTCATGATCAGAGAAAAACTAGTCATCCTATAAAGAGTAAATATAGACATACCAATAGGCAGGAACGATGATCATGTAACGCCTTTACGCTCACCAGGGTCATTACCACGCATAAACAACAAACATCATACATGACTCATCAGAGTTTAAGCAGTTTAGAAGCATATATATATACAAAAGGGCATCATCAAGTGTCATCGTCTTACACATTGTACATTATAATACGGTGATTATACATACATTTTCTGTTTAAGTACAAAACTGTACATAAATCTCCCCTCAGGGTACAACAAAATTTAAACCAAATGCGAATACAAAATATCAGAGCCACACGCTCATGTCATCTAAGCCTAAGGTTTATAAACATCAACTATCCCTGCAAAGGCTTCTTGCCTTGGGATCTAGCTGCTCCTCCTGAGGACTCACCTGCAAAACATAAGCCCCACACAAGGGGTGAGATATAAAATCCCAGTAAACTCAGGGCCCTTGAAGGTATTTCCTTCCCCTGGTTCACTATCTGGCACATACATAGAAATAGTATATTTCAACCATTCATAATTAGATTCAATATCAGAATAATTCTCAATCATTCATCACAACAGGCAGGGATCTCATCCCTCTTCACTCAACATCATTACTATCACTTCATCTCAACCTGTCAATACACAGGTGATATACCTTACTTAACTCGGCAGAGGCTACATCTATGTATATAGGAACATCTCCACTCAGGGAGGCTACATCTATATACTAGGAACATCTCATGCCTGGATCTCAACATATCTATTAGAGGCTTCATCTGAAATATAGGAACATCTCAGTCAAGAGGCTACATCTATATAACAGGCACATCTCCATCGGAGGCTTCATCTGTGTAT
>PYAF01001137.1:23610-35974 GCA_007407185.1 Glycine tomentella | reverse complement strand
GGAAAGCCAAGCAATGATGGCTTAAGGAGATTTTTGTTGAAGAAAACTTCCTCTTGATTCCTTTGGACACGGAGGAGGTTATAGTTATTATTTCAAAAATCACAACGGTCAAAAGTTAGATATGTGGAATAGTAGTATGCCTTTAAAATTTTCAGGAGATCCAACGGTTAATGAAGTCAGAACCACTATTTTACTAAAACGGGTTTTTTCAAAAAATAAGAAAAACACAAAAACGTAAAAGGAAGGCAAATTGGTTAAAACTTTCCCTAGAAGCTTAGCAATCCACGTGAAAATAAAGAGGACTGAAGAAGGGTGTGGAAATCTCAAGAATCTAGCCACTTGTATGGTGGACAAGCCTTAGCCAATGAAAATAAACCAAATAGAAAGCAAGGTAATCATAAGTTTGGAGATTTTTCTAATAAAGCCACTTTACCTAGCTTATAAATAGGGGTGGTGGGAACCAAATGAAGGCAATTACACTTGAAGCAACCTACTTCATTCCTACACCCTTTTCACTAAAATTTCAAAGCAAGCCAAGGCCCACAACCCTTGAAAGTTCACGTGAAGAAACTAGGAAGTCTTGGAAGCTTGTTGCTAAAATTTCAACTTAAGAAAGCAAGGTATGGGGAAGTATTGTGATACACATGGCTTAGATATTGATTATGTTATGTTACCATTTATTTCTATAAGACTTAAGCTATGTTATCATTTATTCCTATAGGACTTTAGCTTTGTATACCACGTGTTTGTTAAAATGCCTCAATGAACTAAAAAAGGGTACATAGATGATGATTTGGATGAGTAACCTTAAATAACTTAAAGAAATAATTAACTTGAACCTAGTCTAATAAGAAAGTGATTAAGCAACCTAACTATTTATACTTTGTGGCTATGTATACTTGCTTTACTAAGATTGTGTGTTACTTTATTACTTGCTTGATGTTGTACAAAAGTTGTACTAAAGTTTGCACGTTATTTTGTTATTTACTTGATATTCTAACAAAGATGGTATGTTGTATATTAATTGGATGTTTATATTAAAGTTTATATGGTGAGTGTATTCTATAAAGTTCATGTGTTATATGAATTGTTACTAAAACCATGTGTTGCTGAGTGTTTCTAAATACATGCATAATATGTTGAGCTGAGTTCTGTGTGGGATTTATATTAAATGGTTAAAGCATGTGAGAAATAAATGGGAGGCTAATGGTAAAGAAGAAATAAAAAATGAATCATTACATATTTCATCTGCATTTAATTACCTCAGAGAAGAGGTAATGGAGTGACCTCAAAAGGAGGTGTGTCAGATAGCTAAACTGAGTCCACACGTTCAAAGGAGTTATGAACTAGGGGGTAGTTGAGATAGTGAGGACCACACCACCATGATGATCACATAGGTGGAGGTGATATTCCTATGGGCCACTGGGCTACCCTGACTGGATGGATAAGTTTGTTCCACTAGGAAAGGGTTGGGCTATCTTGACTATGGTACCATTTATTGTGAACCTGAGATCTCAGTCATGCATCATTTTAACAAAGAAATCATGCATCATTCATCATGTATCTGTTTTATGATTGTTATTTTGGTTTTACTATAAATCTGTTGTTTATCTAACTATGTTTATCATATACTTACCCTATTTTGTGTCGGTGGTTGACACCTGTGATGACCCCAATCTGTTGGGCGAGCAGAGGAACAGTGAAAGTTTAAAGCTGAGATGTTGTATTCTATACTTGGCTTGGTGTATTGTTGACTCTGGTTAGTGTTGCTGAAGCTGTGTAATTTGTATTGGACTATTTTGGTTGGATGGTCTGTATCTTATTTTAGATATGTTGGAGATTGTACATGGACTGTTATATTAAACTATGTTTGGACTGTGTATTTTGATGAATTTATGAATGTAGTAGATTAAATAACCCGCTTCGTATATTAGTTTTACATAAACGAATTACGTAGAATTTTTTTTTCCATAAACTAAACGCATAATAAGTTAAATACGAAAATAAAACGAAGTCGTTACAATTTCACTATGTATGGTTTCTCTTTTGATGCATGTTTGGATAGTCTCTTTAGAGTGCTTGACCGATGTATTAGTACTAACCTTGTTCTTAACTTTGAGAAATGTCATTTCATGGTGCCTGAGGGTATAGTCCTAGGACATTTGGTCTCTAGTAGAGGTATTGAGGTTGATAAGGCAAAAATTGATGTGATTACCTCTTTGCCTTACCCCGCTTCTGTGCGGGAAGTACGTTCTTTTCTTGGACATGCAAGTTTTTATAGGAGATTCATTCAGGATTTCAGTAAGATTGCATTGCCATTGTCCAAGCTTCTCCAAAAGGACATAGACTTTACATTTGACCAGCCTTGCAAAGAGGCATTGGAGGGATTGAGGAGGAAGCTGACTACCTCTCCCATCATGCAGCCGCCAAATTGGGAGCTTCCCTTTGAGCTGATGTGTGATGCCTCTAATTATACACTTGGGTCTGTATTGTCCCAAAGAGTTGGTAAACTATCCCATGTCATTGCTTATGCTTCACGCACTTTGGATGCAGCCCAAGTTAACTACACCACCACTGAGAAGGAGCTTTTGGCTATTGTTTTTGCTTTAGATAAATTTAGATCCTACTTGCTTTGCTCCCATATCACTGTCTTTATTGACCATGCAGCTTTGAAATACCTGTTGAAGAAGCCTGATGCTAAACCTAGATTGATCAGGTGGATGCTTCTTCTTCAAGAATTTGACATTGAGATTAAGGACAGAAGTGGTGCAGAAAACTTGGTTGCTGATCACTTGAGCAGGATTGAGGGACCTCTTGAGTCCTTTCCCATTCGTGATAATTTTCCTGATGAGCACTTGATGCATTTGCATTCATCGCATGTCACACCTTGGTTTGCTGACATTGTTAATTTCCTTGTTGCATCTGTTATTCCACCTAATGCATCTAGGTCCCAAATAGCTAAACTTAAGAGTGATGCTAAATATTATGTTTGGGATGATCCTTATTTGTGGAGGTTTGGTAGTGACCAAGTGATCCGAAGGTGTGTGCCTGACCATGAAATTCAGTCTATTCTTCAGTTTTGCCATGGCACACCTACCGGAGGTCATTTTGGTCCTTAGAGGACCGCTAGGAGGGTATTAGACTGTGGATTCTTTTGGCCCACCTTGTTTAGATATGCTCATCACTTTACCACCACTTGTGAGCAGTGTTAGAGAGCAGGAGACACGATTACACATAGACATGAGATGCCTCAGCAACCCATTATTTTCTGTGAGATTTTTGATGTCTGGGGTATTGATTTTATGGGTCCATTTCCTGTTTCTCATGGCTTTTCATATATTTTGCTTGCTGTTGATTATGTTTCTAGATGGGTTAAGGCTAAGGCCACCAGAACTAATGATTCTAAAGTTGTTGTGGATTTTGTGAGATCCAACATTTTTTGCAGGTTTGGTGTGCCTAAAGCCATTATCAGTGACCGGGGGAGCCACTTCTGTAACCGTTCATTCGTATCCTTGCTTCAGAAGTATGGGCAAGCAGGTTTTTTAACAGAGAGATCAAGCAAGTGTTACAGAAGGTGGTGCAACCCAACAGGAAAGATTGAAGCAAGCTTCTTGAGGATGCTTTATGGGCTCATAGGACCGCTTACCGCACACCTTTGGGGATGTCTCCCTATAGGGTGGTTTTTGGTAAGGCATGCCACCTTCCAGTGGAGATTGAGCACCGTGCTTATTGGGCGGTGAAGAGTTGTAACATGGCTTTTGATGAAGCGGTTGAGATTAAAAATGAAGGTACCGGCAAAGTCTTCAAGGTCAATGGTCACTAACTCAAAGCATTTCATGAGAGCCCTCAAGTGGAGGAAGAGCTTATGGAGGACATCTCTTTGGTCCTGCCAATTTTGTGTGAAGACGTGTCTTGAATGACATTTGGGGAGTTTCCTTTTCCCTTCTTTTATTTGTTGTCTCTTTGTTGCATTTGTTTGCATGCTTACATTGAGGACAATGTGCATTTCAAGTGGGGGGGTGAAGGATCCTTAAAATTTTTAAAATTCTGTTGTTTTCTGTTTTCTGCCTGTTTTCTGTTTATCTGTCTGTCTGTTTGTCAGTGTCTGTTGTTTTCTATTTTCTGTTTATCTGTCTGTATATATTCTGTTTGTCTGTTTTAGTTTGAGTCTGTATATTTTTGTTGTCTGTTTCTGTCTGTTGTTGTTTTTATTGAATTTAGGCACTTTTTCATGTTTTTCATAGGATTTCTAATTTGCATAAATTGTGAGAAATGTTAAAAAGTTGGTTGGATTGAGAGGTTTCATACTTGATGTGAATCATTGTTGCAATTGTTGAAGTGATAAGTAGGCTTGAGAAATAGAATTTAAGATGAACCATGTGTGGTAGAATTATGCCTTGTGAGTTTTTGAGCCTTTGTGAATATGTTCTTTCATGTGTGATTTCACCCTTGTGCTAGATTACTCTATGTTTTGCCTTGCCTCTTTTGACATTCCTTGTTGCACATGCTTTGATTGAAATGATTTAGGCCTTCTTTCTTTTAGCCACTAGCCAAATAAGCCTATCCTTGTCTTGATATCCATTGTCACCCTCTTTGAGCCTTTAGCCTTTTCTTTCTTGTTTAGCTCATTAAAAATTACAAAAATGATGGAAAACCATGTTACCCTAGCTTTAGGGAGAAAAGGGGCTTTGGAATTGTTTTGGGAGTGGGTTTCAAACAAGTGTGGGGTGTTTGTCTTTTGTTTTATTTTGAAAGAAAAGAAAAGAAAAAGAGAAAAGAAAGAGTTCAAATAGCAAAAATTCAAAGAAAAGAAGAAAAAGAAGAAAAGTAGAGAAAAAGTTGTGTATAAGCAAAGAAAAAGAAGTTCAAGCAAAGGAAAAAAATATATGCAATAAAAGTTGTTATACTTCATTTTCATCCTTGTAAATTCTTTCAAATTTCACCTTACTTCTACCCTTCTTTTATCTTGTTGGCTTGCTCCCCATTGTCCCTCTTTTCTCTTAAGCTTTAGCCTAAATATCTTTTTCTTATCCACCTTTCCCTAAGCCATACATTACAAGCTAATAAAGTCCTTTTGATCTTTTGATGCATGTGTATTTCAAGTTGAATGAATGAGAGGTTTGTCAATGCTTGGATGTGCTAGTTGCAAGTGGTGTTTGAGTGTAAATACAAGCCATACACATCATGTGAAGTTGAGTGCCACCCTTTGAGAGAATTCTATTACGTTGGTGCATTCTTGATTCTAAACTTGACTACTTTTTCACTTTGCAATTTGTGGTCATGTTTTCATGGATTGTTTGTTACCTCAACATTATTCTTCCATCTTTCATCTCTCTCACTTTTGTGCATTGTTGTGATCCATTGAAAAATGTGTGTGCCTTGTTCATACCCTTTCTTTAAATTTTTGGTTTACTTTAGTTTGAATTTTTTTTTCTTAGTCTTTCTTTTAGTTTTGCCCAGGAGTGCAAAAGTTTAAGTGTGGGGTATTTTGATAGAGTGCTTTTAGTTGAGTATTTTTCTATCCTTCTTAGCTTATTTGACTTCTCTTTGACCTTTATTTTTGTATTCTAATTCAGTTTTTGGGCTTAGGCAAGTAAGTGGGTGTAACACCCCGGACGTGTTATCATTAATGACATCAGTATCATGCTATCAGCGTTAAAGACACGCGGTGCGGAAGCGATAGAATCGTTTTTCTTGATTACATTATGCATGGAGTATAAAACACATCATCAAGCATCATAAAATAGGCCACATGCTGATCCAGATAAAACATAAACAACTATATAGGCAGATACATAAAACCAAGCAAAGAAAGTCAGAAGGAAACATACTCTCATACACATCATCATCTGTACATATACATACTCAAAACCAGACCACATCTGGGTCATACAACAAGTTATGTACAGTTCTATGGGTGTACCCACACCCCACAACTACACAGAGATTTAAGACCAGCTTCAACTCTTGAAGCTCTGCTCGGGTCTTCTCCTGCAGCCATCCATCTAGCCTACCAACTTCACTAGGGCCTCCTTCCCTGAGGTCACTCCTCTCCTCAAGAAGCACCTGAAAACCACAACCCCACACAGGGTGAGACAAACGTCTCAGTAAACTCAGGGTTCTGGGAAATCCTCCCTAACCCTGGTTCACCTCCAAGCATAAACAAAACATATAAACAGAGCTAAGGAAATCATCATCGCTCACACATACAAAGCCTAGGACATCATCCTAGCTTTCACACATCCCAGCCATCTGGGTCCCTAACCGGATGCTCTCAGCATCAGAGGTATTCCACCTTATCCTGGCTCTCTCAGCCATCTCTCAGAGATCAAAGCCATAACCATGGCACTAGTATCTCATATTGGCTCTCATAGTCTGTCTCACAGAGGTACCATAACCTAGTGTCAACCATTGGACACTTTCCATACCGGAGAGGCACCGCCTTATCCTCTAACAAGAATTGCCTGAGCCGTCTACTCAAGACTTCCATAATCCAGATATGGCTCATCTAAGAGGCCCTAGGCTCTCATCCCCTCGGGAAGCCCTCTCTTAGAGATACAACATATCTGTCTACTGCCTGGTCTCTCCAGGACTTTCATAACACATGCCTGGGCAAGAACATCCATATAGGGTAATCACCTCCAGGACTTTCACATACACTGGCCTGGGAAAGAACCTCCTTTACAGGGCAATCACATCCAGGACTTTCAACATCATTGCCTAAGGAGGAACATCCATGCAGGGCAATCCATCCTTAGGACTTTGGTGGAGAGCAGTGGCACCTCCCAAGGAATCTCAGCTATTCCAGGGAGTCCTCAAACTCCTCCTCTGGCTAGGGAACCTCAACTATCCCGATACTATGCCAGTATCCTATAGATTCCATCACAGACCCTCTCATGGTCTGCATCCCATCAGGGTCACTGAACACCTCATAGTGTTCATCTATCAAAGGCCCATGGCCATCCACACCTGCCACATCAGGTGTCTCATTACCCTCACATTGTCTCATTGTCTATCCTAGGGTTCATCATATATTCATCTTTCTAGAACGGTCTGAGTTCCACTCCAAGTAACGTTCTTATAGCCCTCCAGGCTCATAGCACATATAAAATCAAATAACAGGCCAAATTGGCCTTCCTCTCAACTGCATGCATATACATATATATAATTCAAACATAGCATGCAATCTTCACCCCACTTGGGTGACAAACCAAGATAAGGGAAAAATCAAGAACGATGAGCTTACCTGGCAAGCCGTGCCTCACAGCTCTAGCCTCGACTGATGGTCTGCTCCTCTGACACCCACGGTGCTAAGCCCTACCAAGGCATACAAACACATATCACAGACCATTCAAGCAGGTAAACATGAACAAGCTCATCAGGCAAACATCCGCTGCCTCAGAGAAGGAAACCTCAGTCCCTTTTATCACCCAGGTCAATTGTCTAAGGTTCATCAGGCTTATCCTCTACAAGCCTTTTCATAGACCCTCAGCGGTCTATCTCAGATCCATCCATGGCCTCAGAGTCATACCAGACTCAACACAAGCCATCATCAGTGAGCCTCAAAGCTCTTTCAACCCATCACTCAGGGTTTCCACAGGGCTTGAACGGTTCACATCACAGGACACCGTTCTCATGGCCTCACAGGCACCACAAGCCCATCAACATGGCTCTTGCATGTCTCAAATCAAGTGACTCAGTCCAAGTCACACATGCACAACCTAGAGCCAAAACCAACAGTCACCAAATCACAAACTGAAAGCTAATCCTTCCTCCTCACATCATTCTAAACACTTCTCTAAACTGGACCCAGAGCTAATTCTAGCTCTATCACAGATGGGTCACTATTCATCAAAACCCCCCATTCCCTAAATCAAACGGAGAAACTCGAGTTTCTTACCTCAGAACTGATGAGGAAGGCCTCTGGGCTGCTCTCCCGAGCCCTGGTGTCGCTGGACCACCACTGTTCCTCGCCAAACTCGAGCTGTCTTCAGCCTTTCTCAGAGAAGAGAATTTCTGGGGTTTCAATGAATGTGGAGGAAGGATTCTTGCTCTTCCAAGGTTTCTAGGAGGATTAAAGGGTTCAGGAAGCGTTTAGGGTCATCAGGCAAGGTCATGGGAGCTTGGGAAGCTCTCCCATGGCTGCTGGAGGCTTTGAGGAAGAAGAAAACCATTTTCTTCTCCTCCAAAACGCGACCCCCCTTTAATAAAGTCTGCATCGACCTTCCCGCGCGATCCGCGCCAGGTGTCACGCCATCCGTGCCAGGTACAGAACTATGGCGCCATCAGCGTCGCTCCCACGCCAACAATGTGGACAAGCCAAACCTTTGGCGTGACCCGCGCCACAATAAACCAGTTGGCGCTCCCAGCATCAACTCTGGCGCTCCTGGCGTGAACCTCCTGAGACCATGGCGCTTCCTGCACCAGCCTGGAGCCCCTGGCGCCACATTCCAGAGAGTCTGGCGCCATCCACGCCAGCTCTGGCGCTAACCGCGCTACACCCTAAATAGGGTTTTCTGCTGAAGGATACCAGCGCTATCAGCGCGGGATCTCGCGCCACCCGCGCCACAATGAGGGTCCTTACATTCACCCCTCCTTTATATGAATTTTGTCCGCAAAATCCCCAAATCCATATTTAACTATGGATTAAACTCACTTCACAAGCCTCACAGGTCATGTAGGATTTATCATAACCTCTCAGAACTGATCACAGTTGGGCTTTTCATCTGTGATGTGCCCATCACATCACCAACTGGAACACATGGCAACTCTCATGCCATCCAAGTGACTGGGAGGCAACCTCTTCTCCCTCAAAGCCCATCCTACACCTGTGACCAGAGACGGCCTCAGACACCTCTGATTACCCTTACCAACAGTCAGGGTTCGGTGTCTAAGATCCCACATCCTTTTCTATCGACTCTGAGCTTTCAACACATATCTTGGATCCTCCAGATCCGCTCAAGAGTCTACTGAACCATCTCAGGTTCAAGAAGCTATTTTTATCTCTTAACTCTGCCCAACAACTAGAGTCCTGCACCATTGGCCTCCACAAGGCCTCATCAGGTGCCATGTTCCACTAACATGTGAACTATCATTATCAAGGAACTCCATCATAGGCAGACCTCTAACCCAGCTAATACCTTGCTCCAAGGTACGCTCACACAACATTAAATCTGAATGCTCTATCTTTTTGAAAAAGCAACAAGGTGAAAACAAGATAAAGAAAGAAGGAAAGACTAAGCGAGCCTACATAGCTTGCGAAGATAATGAGTCAACAACTTCTGAATCATCAACTGAAAATGAAGAAGCAAATGTGTGTCTCACTTCCACAATTAATCAAGATGATGATCTCTCAATTGCTAGAACTGAGGTAAGTTCTGAACTTGATCAAGTTATTGATGCTTTTCAAGAAATGCATGAAGAGGCCCAAAAGCTTGCAAAATCCAACAATAAGCTTAAAGGAAATCTTAGATGGCATGTTGAAAAAATTACAGAATTGCAAACTGAAATTTGTAACTTGAAAGAAGAAAATGAAAAACTTGTTTCAAGTTACAAAATGAATGGTTGTGTATGTGCTTCTTCTTCATCTAATGTTGACAAATACAATATGTTGCAAAGGGATTTTGATGATTACATGTTACTCTTATCTAAGAATAATGATTTGATTGATCTTTTGAGAAAGCTTTACAAAGGTAAATGCAACTTTTTTGAAATGTTGAGTGTGTAGAAATATGCTGGAGATACTTCTGGTTTGGGTTACAAACAAGGATCAAAGTCTTTTGGCAAAACCATATTTGTACCACCAAAACAGAACAATCAAAAGAATTTCAATAATTCAAAGATCAATCAAAATACTTAAGGAATTCATCAAAATCTGTAACATGCAACTATTGTATGATGAAACGACATACATTTTATAAATGCTATGCTAGGAGATTCTATGTTCCTAATGGAGAATGTATTTGGGCGCAAAAGAAGAAAGTAGCTAACCCTTATGGACCCAATCTCAATTGGGTACCTTCTTCTATAAATTGATTTGAATCTTGTAGGTATGTCTAAGAGCAAGATCTTCATTATGGTATCTTGATAGTGGATGCTCTAGACATATGACTGGTGACATTTCAATACTCACAAATTTGACTCTAAAAGATGGTGGATTTGTCACATATGGAGACAACAAAAAGGGGAAGATAATTGGAGAAGGAAACATAGGAGACAACTTCAAAACCATGATAAAAAATGTTCTTTATGTAGAATGTTTAAAGCACAATCTCCTAAGTATAAGCCAACTTGGTGATAAAGGGTTTAAAATGTCATTCAATGACAGTTCTTCATGATATGTGATGGACAAACTGGTGAGGTGATTCATGTAGGTAAGAGAAAAGGTAATATTTATTTACTCTCCATAGATCATGCATTATTTCACAACACTTCTTACCTAATAGGTAAAATTGATGAATCTTGGCTATGGCATAAAAGGGCAAGTCACATTAACACGCATCATATGAACAAGCTGATCAAAAAGCATTTAGTCATTGGCTTAGCCAAACTCAAGTTTGAGAAGGACAAATTATGTGATGCTTGTCAAAAGGGGAAACAAACAAAAAATTCTTTTCAAAGTAAAAATGTTGTTTCTACCTCAAGACCTCTTGAATTACTTCACATAGATTTGTTTGGTCCTTCTAGAACTATGACTTTAGGAGGTAAATACCATGGACTTGTCATTGTTGATGATTACTCTAACTTCACATGGACTTTGTTTTTGAAATCCAAGAGTGATGCTTTTAATGCTTTTAGAAAACTGACCGAACTTGCTCAAAATGAAAAAGGAAGCAAAATTATCTCAATAAGAAGTGAACATGGTGGAGATTTCCAAAATGAACATTTTGAAAAATTCTGTGAAGAAAATGGAATTAACCACAATTTTTCAGCTCCAAGAACACCCCAAAAAATGGTGTTGTGGAGAGGAAAAATAGATCCCTTGAAGAAGATGCAAGAACTCTTTTTAATGAGACAAATTTGCCTAAACATTTTCGGGCCGATGCTGTAAGTACAACGTGCTTACACTTTGAATAGATTACTTATAAGGCCAATTTTAAAGAAAACTCTTTATGAACTATACAAAGGTAGAAAACCAAACATTTCTCATTTGAGAGCATTTGGCTGCAAGTGTTTTGTTTTAAATAATGGTAAAGAATCACTTGGAAAATTTGATGCTAAAGCTGATGAAGCCATCTTCCTTGGATATTCATTACATAGCAAAGCATATAGAGTTTTCAATAAAAGAACCTTATCCATGGAAGAATCAGTTCATGTTATTTGTGATGAATATAATCCCTCCAAAGAGGAAAAGAAGTGTGATATTGATATAGGTCCTTTGGAGGAGTTCATTCAACTTAATGAATCAATGGATAAAGAAAAGGAATAGCCAATTGTTGAAGCTAAACAATCAACACTAGTCCAAGAGCCAAAAGATTGGAAAACTACAAGAGATCTCTCCCTTGACAATATTATTGGTGAAGATTCAAAGGGAGTATCTACTAGATCATCATTGAAAACTCTCTGTTGTAATATGACTTTTGTTTCACAAATAGAACCTAAGAACATTGATCAACCCTTAATTGATAAACATTGGATGCATGCCATGCATAATGAATTGAATCAATTTAAGAGAAATGAAGTTGGAGAACTTGGTCCTAGACCTCCTTCTCTCAAACTTATTGGCAGTAAATGGGTTTTTAGAAACAAACTTGATGAGAGTGGTATCTGTAACATCCCCAAAATTATAAAAATCTGATGATAATTAGATAGAAGTATGTTTAGAGAAAAATAACTATATCACTCTTTCCAAGAAGTAGAAATTACTAGAAAACCCTTAAGATGAAAATGTCAAAAATGCCCTTGGACATTTTTGAAAATCACCAAAATACCCCTAGGTTGAATGGCATAATTACCAAAATGCCCCTAGGCAAAAAATGCTCAAATAACTTTAGAAATTTTGTAGAAACTTGATGAAATTATAGAATACACTTAGCTGACTAAGTATCAACATATTTTGTGACAGAAAACTCTAGAATAAAATTTCTACAAATTTTAGAAGATGACAACTTTGAGGCTGTATTCAAGAAAACTCAAGCATCAGAAAAATATGGAAAAATGATACATATAATCTAAGGAATTTTCTCTTAATTATAAAAGGAATAAACTCATTTGATGAACCAATTTAGTAATTTTAATAATCAAAAGTAAATGGACCAATTAGAATTAAGGTAAATGTAAATTGTAGGTAAATAATACCCTAAATGTATTACTTGTAAGAAATTTTAATAGGATTATGATTAACCTAGAATTATATTACTTTTAG
>PYAF01001135.1:134981-148761 GCA_007407185.1 Glycine tomentella | reverse complement strand
TAGAAACTGGTTCAGCAGGGGTGTGTGGTATATGGTTATGTAGCCTAATGGCTGTGCATGTGCTGATGTTATCCATACATAATGTAATCGAGAAATATGGTTTTGATTTAAGCTTCCGCAAAGTTTTAATGAAAGTGTTTAAGCGCTAATCTGATATAATCATGATGATGATACACCGGGTGCACACGGGGTGTTACAATAAATATTAAATTATATTTTAGGTAAATGTAATTTTCATCCCTGAATGTATAGAGCATTGACAAATCTGTCCCTGAATATGTCACGTAGGCTCTTTTATTAACGATAACGGATGGAAGTTAACAGATGGATGGATTTGTCGCACTTTTTTTTTACTTTCGAGGACTAAAATTTGAATTTCAGTCTTTCAGGAACGAATTTGACAGTGTTCTACACATTCAGGAACAAAAATGACTATTTATGCAAGTATTTATCTATTTTTGATCATCACAAAATTGAAATGTATTATTTTTTTCATGTGTTACCCTCTCACTTATCCAATTGTTTGCTTTTCTTTTCATATAATTTTTGGGACTAAAATCCCCCACAAAACATAAAAAACGGTCACAAATTTGTAAATCCCCTTTGAAACTTTCAACATCTCCACAAGCAAAATCTTCAATTAGAGTCTTCTTGGATCCAAAGCCATACATCGGAAGCCCAAAAGTAAACCTGAATCATCCAAGCAACCCAAAAAAAAAATTGTAAACATCGCAAACTAAAATGACACCATAAAAAATTCACATCCATGGTCAAGGATCATTACAAAAGTCCCCTTGATTGTGAAGTCGTGCATCATCGTTGGAGCGCTAAGGGGTATTTCGACATCCGACGACTTCTCCTCCTCTGACAAGAAACGAAAGTACCTCAGGAACTTTCTCGTGACATCGTAGCTCAGCCTAAATCGACCTTCAAATGTGCGACCATGGAGGAATTGAGTTGGTCATGGAAGCTGTAATGACCAGTTGTTTCGAGGTTGCTAATGGCCATTCAAAGCTCGTAGGGAAGGTTGTCCTCTGACATGATGAGGAGTTTTTCATTGAAGAACATGATGCCAACGTTGGTGGTGTCGGTGCCGTTGCGGTGTTCGACGATGCTGCAAGGGCCTCACACGTAGAACAACATTAGCCTCGTGATGCCAAAATGACCATGGAGCTCATTGATTGCTTTCATGATTGGTCTTCAAATCCTGCATTATCCTTGTATCAATTATGATTGTTAGAATATCTTTAGTGGTAGATCCCAAATTGGGATCTTAGACTACTTTTGGTGGATCCCATAGTGTCACGTAGGATTGAAGATCTCTCAAATTCTCTCCCATTTTTTTCTTTAGTGGTATATCTCATTTTGAGATCTTAGGGAAAGAGAGAGAAGGAAAAAAAATTATTCTTTTTTGAACATTGTGCAGATCTTCAGGGTTCTTCTACAAGAACTCGATCATTCTCCATGTTGAAGATCTATTCATCTCCTTTATTGGAAGATCTAGTAAAGACAATATCTTGAGCTCAAGATCCTTACTCAATATCTGGCACTAGAGATGCTCTTATGCTGGTGTATATCTAGTAATGGCATCCCTAGTGTAACATCCTCAAAATTATATCTTGAGTTTATATTTGTGATTGAATTGTGGAAGTGTGATAATAGTTGGATACAAGAAGAATAGGATAGAATTTATTTGCTCACAAGCTGCCAAAACTGTCCATTTTTGCCACCCAAATTGAGAAATTTATTTCTCTCTCAATTCTTATCCAAATTAGCTTTATGGTATATGGAATTAAAGATCTAGATGTCTACTACAACATATAAAAATTTCAGATAAATCTAGTTTGTGTACTGCTTGCAGTAACTAAAAAATTAAGAGATGTCAGTATGGAAATTCTCAGCTTGCTAGCAAAAGCTTGCATTTGTTCTCCCTATTTAATATAATAATAGGTCTGATCTCTCTCCAAACCTAATGTGATAGTTTCCCAGGAAATTATCATGAATCCAATTATTTTTGCTGCTTCTGTTATTACTGCTGGGTTAGCCGTAGGGTTTGCTTCTATTGGACCTGGGGTTGGTCAAGGCACTGCTGCAGGGCAAGCTGTACAAGGGATTGCATTTACCGTGGGCACGATAACTGGCACACCAGAGGAGCGTCCTTCCCAGTCCTCTTGTACTAGGGAAAGGTCCTCTCAATGGAATCTAGATTAAAAATGTTATAGCTAGCGTTTTATAACTCCAAATAAGGCATGTGATACCTTGTTAGAAAGCTTAGAAAGTATCGTTTAACATACTAAAAGATAAGAATTTTTGGATTGGTAGATTGGTACAAAATAAACAATGAACGAATCCATCTGGTTAAGTGTTTCTAGCCTTTTGAACATTTTGGATTGGGCACAACTTGTAACTCTTGGAATTTTGACCCAAGGACTAAAATATTCAGCCCAAAATATGAAAAATCAGATGTATCCTCAGGCCAAGACCTTTCCACGTGCAAAAGAGCCCCTCAATAAGACAAGAATGCACTAAAACAATAAGCCAAAGGCAAAGCTTGAAAATATAGGCTGCTGTAAAAAAAATTGGCTGAAGTAAAAATATTTAATTAAGCCTTTGTGTGCATGTGGAACAACTTAAACCAAGCATTTCCTCTCCTTGTGTCAGCCATTTCCATGTGGAGAAGCCAACTTCCCCAAGTCAATGATCAAATGGAATCTTGACCAAGAAAAAATCAAGTCAAGATAAGGTTTAGGCATAATATCTTCTAAGGTAATGATTACCTAGTTAAATTCTAACTAAACTAAATCCTAATTCAGTTATAACCCAACTAAATCACTTAAAACACAACTGAATAAATGAGTATAAATAGCTAGGGCTGTGGAAAAAATTGCACGTAGGAGCCAGCATCCAAAGCCAAGGCCAATTTCAATTTTCCTTGTATCTTGCTTTCATTTTCTTGCTTTCTATTTGCTTCCTACAAACCGTGACCTCTCCTACCACCTCATCCATCATCCAATTTATACTTTCAAGACCTTATTTCTTAAAGGATTTTCCAAGGAAGGTAGCCCTTACTCCATTCCATTTCAAAAATCAAACTCACTTGAGGTAGGCTAGGCTTCAATCTCTAATTAAGAAATTATTTGGACTAATTTACATGTTTAAGTGTACAAATTTATGATTATTATTTAGGCTGGAATTTCATGTTATTTGAAGGTATTTTATGATGTGAAAATGTTGATTTAAACCATAGGATAGGTGATGACTTATAGGCTAGAATATTAGTGAAGTTTGGAGTTACATTTGATGATCTTTGGAAGCGATTTTGATGACATCTAGGCTGTTTGTTCATATTTTTATTATGGGACTGTTTTAAATTAATTTCTAGAAGTAGAGATTGAATGGTATGTAGATAAATGGTTCAAATGCTTGAGTAATTAAATTTTCAGGATGAAGTAGTAAGGTGGTAGGTGAAAGGAGATTAAGATGCATGCTAGGTTATAATCTTTTCTTGTGAAGGTTTAAAGGAATTAGAAATTATTTGAAACATATATTGTGGTTATTAGTTAGATTACTAACATGATTTTTCTGTAGATTGAGGATATTCAATTGTCAAGCCTAAGTTGATATGATTTTGCTTGAATAAGGTATGGTAGTTAACCATACTTGTGGTACGTATGATGATATGATGAAAATATTTTCCATGAGGTTGTATGTATTTGTTCATGGATTTTATTATGGATGGATTTTAATGTGATGATATGTTGATTCATATTTCCAAGTCCAGTACGAGATTTGTGAGACATAATCTGATGCTACATCCAGTACGAGATGTAGAGACCAGTTGCAAATACATGGAATGACATGCATGACTAGCGTAAGACGGGCGTATCATTTCTACATCCAGTACAAGGTGCAGTTACATACAATACGATAAGTAGAGGCCATGTGCACCCTCGAAAATTCATTTCATGCATACATGTTGTTTGCATAATTATTTATTTTATGGATTCATTTTGAATATATTGATGAATTACTAACATACTAACATGTTGGTGGTTTAGTTTTGCCTACTGAAAAATTTTATTTCTCACTAAATTTGTTTCATTTTTTCTCTATATGGAAACAGTGGTCAATTTCCTTGACGCATTGGACTAATGGGTACAAAGATAAAGAATTGTGTCTAGGAAATGGATGATGAAAGTATTTGTAGTATTTCTATGTTTTAATGTAAAATATTATGGTTATGTACGACAGATTGTGTGACTTGTAATGATAGGTGAAGTAACAACAATTAGCATATGTTTAATAATATGTTCACCACCTATATAATTAAATGAAATTCTAAACTTTTACTTTTATACGTTGCTTAACATTAAACAGTAAAAAAAGTATCTAGAAATAAATTAGATCATTCCAGTTTAAGAAATAAATTAGGTCGCTACACCTAGAAGTTTTTGGAATGGTTCGGTGGATTTAGTTGGTCAAAGTGTAGATTTTGTATTGTGACAGAGAGGATTTCCGATCTTACTTAGTGTGTGGCCCTAAGCTATATTGACTAAAGAAGGAATTTCCTGGGCAAAGGTTACTCTTGGGGCAACATTCCTTATGCTTCCACTTACCTGATGCAATTCTTTTTTCTTTTTTAGGACATTTGTTTATTCAAATTTATCTTCCAATTTCCAGAGGTTTTTTTTTTTTTTTTGCAATTTGTGAAAGGTTTTAAACCCCACAAATCGTAAGAAAATAATAGCCAACAATTGGACCAATAAAAGAATGATATATATGTATAGGATCAACCAAGCCTAACTCCAGGCAAAAAGTAAACATTTCAATTTCGCGAGGATGTAAAATAGACAAATATTGTTTTGCAAGAACGAAATCTATACTTTGGCAATTTTACATGAACTAACAATATATTTTAGTCTAAAAACATCAAATGGATATAGAATATGGAGATAAAATGGGTAAAAATAATATGTGGATGACCAAATTTGGCTTTTTCACCAAAATGGTGTAATTTTTTGAATTTATTACCAAAATAGATAGATTTTGAAAAAAATACCAAAATGGATAAATCATCTTTCAAAACACAATTTCACTTTTCCAAATTTTTTAATAATTTTTTTCATAAACAAATTATTGAATTATAAGCCGTCACAAATTAGTTTTTAGACGTCACAAAATGAGAAAAAATTATCTATTTTTATTTAGTGAAATAATTTGTGATGATTAGAGAAGTAATTTGCAAAGCCGCCACAATTTTAAAAAATAATTATAAGAAATTGAAAAAATGAAATCGTATTTTAAAATATAATTTTAATATATATGAAATCATCTTTCGACAACTAACTTATTTTGGTAGTTTTTTCAAAATCTATCTATTTTGATAATTCAAAAAATTGTACTATTTTGATAAAAAAAAATAAAAAAAAAAACCTCCAACCTTACAGTGTATGCGTAAGTATTTGTACTTATAGTTATGTTAAACGTCTGAATGAAGAAGATTATAATATTTTAAAAAGTGTAAAATATAATTTTATTATGTAAACGTTTGATACTGTTAAAATTGATTTATTTTTAGTGATTAATATTTTCTATCAACTATTGATGAATTAAATTTAAGTTTTAATATCATATCACAGAGGTATGGATCCATGATCCATCAATAAATATCCATGCCACCTACTAATAGCCAATGCTTATGTGTGTGTCTATATATATATATATATATATGATACTACACTACTAGTATTGAAGTTTGTGGTTTCTCACTGTACACCTCGATAATTTTCTTTTGCATCTATGATCAGCAATGTATGTCCACCATCCCCAAATAAATGTCTGAATTATTCATGCACAAATTAAAAAAATTAATAAATAGATAAAAGAGACTTATAATTTTATAATTGATCTTATTAAATAAATGAAAGAGAATAATATTAATATTAAACTTAAAAATAATATTTATTAGAAATATTGATTGAAATTAGCAATTAATATTACATTAAAAAGTCAAATATAATACTTATTTTGAAACAAATTTCTTTTAAATACGACACTTTTAACACAGATTAATTTTAAACCATTAAACACAATTATGATGTATATTTAAAATAATTTCAACTATATATTTACATTAGAGTGTGAATGTGCATATATATATATATATATATATATATATTAATTTAAATATTAATTTTAAAATAAAGAGGAGCTAAATTAGTAAATGGAGTTGGAATGTGGAACTAACATGTGTTGTCACTTGTCACAATGGAAGAAATTGAGTCCTGTGATCTGAAGTTTATTTTTCAGATAATTTGAACCATTTATGAAAAATGTTATTAATTAGAGTAATTTATTTTGATAAATCATAAGTAGTATTCTAGGATATTAATTAGCAATAAAATTAAAAACATATTTTTACTCTTAATCTACTCTTACTTTAATTTTAAATGTACTTCTAACTTCTAACATTATTTCTAATAAAAATATTGTATTTGTTAATTTCTTAATCAATAACTAGAATATGCTTTTTCAATGTTACTTGATGATATCTTAAAGTCTCATTTTTAAAAGAAGTTAATTAGAGTGGAAACAACCTGGACACATATCCTTTTGTTTGTTGTAGGTAAGCTCCTAACTACCGAATATATGAGGCAGATTAGGCTCTACCAGTCAACTTTATCAATCAATTATAATCAAAATCTCCTCTATTAATGTTAAAGCTAAGAATAAGAGAGTTCGGACAGAAGGATGCTAAGAGTAAAGCCCAAGGCTTTAGTCATAAGAAGTGTTAAGGATAAAAGATATTCTTTATCCTAGCAATTCAAATATTTAAACTTCCACTAACCCATTATCATAACCACTAGAGGATAGAAGATATAACTGCTATCTTCCAGTTACCCACATCTCCGAATATCCCGGAAGAAGATATTGGGCTTCAACCGTACGTCATCAAGGTCCAGGTTAGAATCCTATAAATAGAGCATACACCATGGTGAAAGGTACACACAATTCTGACTCTCTCTTTCCATTCACACGGCACACACCGCACACCAATCGCACTATGAATATTGCTGTTATGATCTTCTTCTTCCTTGAGTTACTTCAGTTTCATAAGCTTCTTAAGAGAGAGAGCCTGATCCTACATAAAGCATCCAACACCACTTGTTGGACATTTCTGTTTTCTTTGAGCAGAACAGTGGCGCCGTCTGTGGGGACGTTAAATTTCAAATCCCACGTTCCCGATGGTAAACACAAGAAGTAATAGTTAGGCCGCACACCCACACTCTGATACGGGTACAAGAGAGAGAAAAAGGAGAGGAGAAAGAAAGCATTAAAATTCGAATGTTGAGAAGGCAGAAACTGTCATTTTTCAATCTTCTCTATCTCCTTGTCTAACCGTTAGATCTTGTTGAAAATTTTACAGCAAGTTCGTTATTCACCAATATTCACATCTAATGGTTGGTTTCTTGATTAGAGGCTTGTAGAATCACCAGAAATTCCAAAACCGAGCTGGTTTAGAATCCATTTTCTGAAGCAAATAGCAGTATTACAAGGGACATTTCTCTCAAACTATCCGTTGGATCGCGTTCAAACTTGGAGAAAAGATTAATCAAATCTGTTTCTGCATTCTGACCGTTCGGATCATTCATTAAAGCGCTTTCAAGATGAAATGTTTCAACTGCAAACAAGAGTTATCAGAATCTCTGCTTTGTTTTATCTTGTTTCAGACAGAGATATTGAGAAAAGGTTATCTTTTTAATCAACCGTTGGATTATCCTTAAAATTGGTCAGTATGTTCCTATCTTGCAATAAATAAATATGACCGTTGGGATTTGTTAATTATTACTTCTGGTGGTAGGAATTAATTTCGTACATAATCCTATTTTGTATGCCTACCTCTTGTGATGTTTTGATACAATTTTTGTTGAAATTGTTTGTTGATTGTAATGATTGTCGGAACCCTTGCGTAATCTCATTTTATTGATAGTGAAGAATTTGGGTGAATTCCGAGATAGGTTTCATAATTTTTACTTATCACATTGAGAAGATTTTCCCAACTTATAGAGCAGCGCTTCAAATGGAGGAACATGGAGAATCCGGCTCATAATGAGAATTGAGAAATATTGCATAAATAGAAGCCAATCTGGACATATAGTTGCGAGGCAATGAGTCCAGTTGAGACTTCATCCACGCGCTAAATCAGATGATGGGCCTATGGGAAGCGATAAAATCCGATTCCCACCCAATAATGGTGAAAGCATAAGAACTGCAAATCAAAATCCTAATACGATGGGTGCAGAGCATAAGAAGGTAACCTCATCAATATAGAATGCAGCTCATCAGTATAGAATGTGAGATTCACCATCAGGGAAGCCAGGTTGGCATATGCGCAATATCACTTTACGAGGGTGGATCTTGTCTCACAGCGGCAACACAGATTAGATTAAGCAAAAGCTAAGTCTTCTCCCCCTTTTCTAATATGAAGCGTCATAAATCATTCTTTATAGTATTTTTATAATGATATGTGTAAAATATTATTATTTTTGCATCTCAATATAATTACAAGTAAGAAATTGATTAATCAATTAATGTTGGTAATAAATTTATATTCATTATTAAATGAATGAATTGTCGAAATCAATTAATGTGATCAAGAGTGCTAGGGTTATGAAACTGACATTAATTCCTAATTACCCTTATTGCACCAAGAAAATGATCTGTGTTGGATGCCCCGTGATGTTAAGAATTATGGAGATAATTTATAATTTTGAGTTTATATATGAAGCCAACCCATGAATCAATGTTTGTATTATTGAAGTTTTTATAATACCTATTATAATGCACCGTGATGTGAATGGTGTCTTTCATCAATTATACAATACTTGCCATCACAGTTTTGAAACAATTGGTTTTATTTAGTATGTATAGGAACATAATCTTTATAATAGATTTATAATAACTATTCAAACCAGTTATTTTTCACAATACATTTATGGAAAATATGCTTTTGATCATCTACAATATTGTGATCAATCACCGGATATTCTTTACAGGGACAATGATACCCGTGGAAATCGGTCAACCATCATGGAGAAGACAAATGTCTTATGCAGACAAGAATGCAGCATTGGCTGCCGAGCTAGATCTGATAGAAGAAGTTCGCACTGTGGCGCATCGCCGAGATTTATATATATGAAGCATATACCGGCCCGAAAATTCAATAAAAAGGTTAAGCCGAGGTCCTTTGAAAAAGGTGATCTCGTGTTACGACGAGCGGACATCAGGAATAAAAATGCCCGAGAAGAGAAGTTAGCAGCAAATTGGGAAGGACCGTACCAAGTTGTCCAAAATCTTGGGCAAGGAGCATATATGTTGGAAACGCTAGAAGGCAAATAAGTCAAACGGACGTGGAACGCGGACAAGTTAAAGAAATACTATAGCTGACAATGTGCAGTCGAGAAAGTCCATGTGTTT
Organism: Glycine tomentella; assembly: GCA_007407185.1. Lineage (NCBI taxonomy): Eukaryota > Viridiplantae > Streptophyta > Magnoliopsida > Fabales > Fabaceae > Glycine > Glycine tomentella. The sequence goes on along the minus strand of PYAF01001135.1, from coordinate 139,284 downwards.
TCCTTTAGTTGGCTTTAAGTTCGTCATTGGGATCATGGAATTTCACCATGTGTTTACCTTTAGTTGGCTTTAAGTCCGTCATCGGAATCATGGACGCCATGTGTTTCCCTTTAATTGGCTATTGAGCCCGTCATAGGGATCATGGATTATTGTTCTCACCATGTGTTTCCCTTTAATTGGCCATCGAGCCCATCATAGGGATCATGGGAGTTCATTATGTGGTTGCCTCTAGTAGGAATCACAGTAAATTTTTCATGTGTTTCTCATTAATCGACTATGTAAGCCGGGAATATGACACCCGTACAAATCTTTCATTGAGATCATGAAACCTATATAATCTTCGAAGAACATCAATAAAGTCCTTGTTGTAAGGAACTCATATATACATTGTGCACAAATTTGGAGGGCTTAGTCGTTGTTTTGTATTATCTCGGCCCTGATCAAGCCGACGTAACTATTTATTCATGGATGAATCATCGGGTACTCCGAAAGAATTACATTTATAGATTAATGTTATGAAATACACTAACAGTTACTAAGACTGGAACACGGTTCCAAAATGATATTTAAATCCCGACTAATGATTCGGGTAAGATAATACTTGGCCATTGGAGCCAAATTAATATTCAGAACATACAGGAATATCCAGAACGGAGAAAGTAAAGCAAATCAAGGATGATAAAAGCTGAATGCATTAATAGAAGAAATTGTATGCATATTCAAATAAAGTTGACCACGGAAATATCAAAAGATTGCTGGGGGAAAGCAATTAATATTACAACTGAAACCGGCATTCCGGCCCTTCAAAATTACACTTTTTCGCCAGCAGCAACCTCGGGATCCTCAGCCGAGGAAGGAACTTCTGGAGGAACATAAGGGACTAGCTTATCGTTTTCAACATATGCCCGGCAATGAGTCCCTTCCAAATTTAGAGTTACTCCCGGGTTCAGATAGTGGACTTGTTCAAAGGCACTTGAGAATCCATTTCGGTCATAAAAGTTAATAACTGCTGGATCTGGAAGGTCATGAAAAGGGCATAAAAGTCATTATCACAAAAAGGAAATGATTAAAGCGTGCAAAGAAATGACAGTTTAATCGACAAGACACGTGGCAATAGAGAACGAGAAGTCGTTCCATTCCTCGATGTTCATAGCTTTCCAGGCTATTTTGAAAAGACAAGAGATAGCTCGGCACTGAAGTTGGTAAAAAGTGACTAGTGGAAACAGAAGTTGGTAAAAAGTGACTAGTGGAAACAGTCAGAGAGGTTGATTACCTCGGCAAGGGGCAGATATGAAATTTACCCCGGAGGTCGATTACCTCGGTAAGGGGCAGTTTACCTCGGACTTTGATTATCTCGACTCGGATGATGATTACCTCGGCTCGGACTTTGATTACCTCGGCTTGGATTTTTCTTAAAAACATGGTCGGCTCCATTACTGATACATCCTGGCCACCCAGAATGCTAGATGACCGGGCTGAGGGGCATCTGTTACGGATAAAAGATATCCTTTATCCTAGTAATTCAAATATTTAAACTTCCATTAACCCATTATTATAACCACCAGAGGATAGAAGATATAACTGCTATCTTCCAGTTATCCACATCTCCGAATATCCCGGAAAAAGATATTGGGATTCAACCGTCCGTATCAAGGTCCAGATTAGAATCCTATAAATAGAGCATACACCATGGTGAAAGGTACACATAATTTCGACTCTCTCTTTCCATTCACACGGCACACACCGCACACCAATCGCGCTGCGAGTATTGTTGTTATGATCTTCTTCTTCCTTGAGTTGCTTCAGTTTCATAAGTTTATTAAGAAAGAAAGAGCCTGATTCTACATAAAGCATCCAACATCACTTATTGGACATTTCTGTTTTCTTTTAGCAGAACATAAAACAATGCATCTTATCCTTAACTAGTTGACTCTTTATGCCCTATTAAGAACCACTCGTTTTGTTGTTGTTGATAACCACTTTTTCATTTCACAGTGTCACGAGAATATTAAGACCAAATTTTGTCAATTAATATATTCAAACCTTTGCGTGGATTGGCATTCCGTCGCACACTTTCATACATATTTTATTTAGTAAACATTATTAAATATCTTTAAGATACTGGCTAACAAAATGAACGTAAGTTTTTTTTATTTACAATATAATTTATTAATTCTTTTTATATTTTTATAGTTTTCTTTAAATAAAATTTTCCTATAATTAATTCTTCAATAATAATGTTCACAATTTTCTATATATCAACATGCAGTGTAACCGAGATAATATTCGCGCGTGATGGATGGATGGTTCAGGAAAAGAGACAAGGACTTCCGATCTTCCGATCCGTTGGATGATGGCAAAATCAGATCACTGCGTGAATTATTTGTCTGAGATTCTTTTAACTTAATTAATGATCTCGAATTTCTAAAGAAAATTTTTGTCATAAAATAATTTTATTTAATTTAAACAAAAATATGTAACATATATCACCAATCATATGAATTAATTGACCTAAAATTTTGTTTCATCTTAAATATATAAATTCCATTAAATATTTAAAAAGAGAATTTTATCACCTAATGTAATATTATCAATTAGAACAAAAAGATTCTTTTATTGGAGGATACATGTAATTAAAAAATTACCTCCCATAAAAAATACATAGGGAAAAAATCAGATACTAAACCCAACAAAATCTATCAACTGTTTAACAACCACGCTCCTTGCACAGGCAGAAGCCTGCGGAGCACGAGATTCTCGGTAACAGAGTATCAGTCAGGCATCTATAGATTATATGGTCTCAGATTTCTTCACAAAAATTATTAAATGTCATTTTTTATTTCTCATTTTTAGATACCATCGATTTATTATTTATTTATTACATTTTAATTTTTTTGACAGAATTACATTTTATATTTTTTAACTTTTAACTTTTTATATTTCTATAGCTATTTTTTTGAGATTTTCAAAAATTAATAATAAGAAATACAATAATTTTAATAAAATTCAAAATTTTATTATTTTAAATAGAGATAAATAAACGTATGCAGTTATATTCAACACTCGTTTTTTTAAATAATTATAGATGTATCCTTACAAACTCTAATAAGAATATTTCAATCTTCTTTGATTTAATTTGATGTTTTTTATACATTTCATTAGGAATTGTTTATTAATCATATTGACAAAATAAAAATTAAAAATTTTACAAATACATTGTATAATATGAGATAATTTTTATTAAAAATTTTCAATAGATAATGAATTAATGTTCTTTAGCACAAGGGAAGTTGCAGTAAGTGGTGTGTTAATAAGTCGGTTGTTTGGGAAATCTGATTAGCTCTAAATGCACATAGTTCAAGTTTACGGTATTTCATATGACACAACTTAAGTGGTGTGGTACACTGTCCCATTGTTTTAGGATGGACTATACCTATTGTGTAGGGATTCATTTCAACCTCTTTCGATATAAGGTTATAATTATTTTTGAAATTTTTTACTTAAAAAAGTTTTATATTTTCAGTAAAAAAAATTTAAAAATACTCATAATTTATATTTAAAGAGATCCTATTTTATAAATTAGAAGGGTGACTATTTCCTCTGGTCTTATTCTTGTATAATATACATTGTCATATATTTGCCTAGGCACACTTTGTACTCTTAGTTCATATCCTTCTTATAATAAAATGTTTTTTTTTTTATAAAGAATGAATTATTTTAATTTTATTAAGTGAAAAAATAAAATTCTGAATGAAACAAATAAAAAAATTATGGTTGTATCGGGAAATCGCCAAATAATCAAAGTTACAAATGCTTGTTAATATAGCATTATTTAAAAGAATTAATATTAGGTTCTTGATTGATACCTTAATTAACTTCAAAAGTAATATTATCTAAAAAGTTTAATTATATTTTCTTTTAATTATTAATTATTGTAATTGTGCATTTATAATCCCCTAAGTTCTAATTGCACCGATTGGATCGTCTAGATATGATATTAAAAATGTATTATTTTAGTCTTTTAGATTTACAATGGCTTTAGATAATTATGATTTTAGTTTCTCGATCAAATGAAATCTGTCTTAAATAAATAAAAATTATTAAATATATGTGAAAATATAACATAAAATATATTATATATGGTAAAATAAATGCTAAAATATGAACTTAAATATCATTCGACAAAACAAGTATTAAATAAACCAATCTAAGTCTTAAATAAATAACAAACAATATATTAAGTTTTTTTATATAGTATAACATATTAAGTTTTATATAATTATATTTAAGTGTCAAAGTGAAA
>PYAF01001135.1:93409-134881 GCA_007407185.1 Glycine tomentella | reverse complement strand
TTATATAGTATAACATATTAAGTTTTATATAATTATATTTAAGTGTCAAAGTGAAATTTCAAGTAATATGATAAACACAAGTTTCGAATGAACTATTATGATGTGATAAATTTTAAAAGTCATAAATTATTATATAAAGAGACCATATGAATTTGGTTTGATGAAATTGAATGAAATAATTAACTATCATTTTCTTTTTTCTTCTAAAACCGAAATAAATATCATACTTCATAAACTAAATCAATATAACCAATTCTTGGTCAATTAGTTTGATTTATATTTAGAAAAAAATGTAAAATATGTTGAATTCACATCCTTGATTTTAATTATGACAAATCATTAAGAATATAAATTGTAAGGATGATGGGATTGTGTGATGACGACATTTTGCTTAAGTATTTTAGAACCAAATACTCTTAAGAAGTAGATATATGCATGAAGGCTTATGTGCTGCTCAGAACACATGCTCAGAAAAGTTGTCTCAGAAATACTATCAAGGGTAAAAGCCTTAGAAGATCCTTTGTAGCCCATTTGCATGATGAAGAGTGTTTTCCTTTGAGTTCTTGAGCTTGACAAAGTGGAAGACAACAATGGCCTTACATTGAAGACAATCAAAAGGCTAAAGATCTTGATTCTAAGAACTAAACTTCAGAATAGAGTTAATAATGGTTTAAGCTTGCACCTTAAGAACAATATCTTGTCTTCCATATGTAGTCACTAAAGAAAGTTGACTCATCAGAAGACTACAGTTGAAGACATCACATCTTCCATATGAAGCCACATACACTGAGGGCTCATTAGAATATTGATCTTAAAGTATTTCTAGATGCAACTAGGTTGAAAAATGAAATTGTCAATGAGAAGATTTGATGTGCAACATCAGAATAGAAGACTGAAGTCATTATGCAGTCCAACCTTGGATAGAACACTAACGCACTAGCAATTATTCCTTCACTTTCTATTTATGAAACAATCTACTTCAAAATGATTTGTGTTGTGAAAATGTGTTAAGTATGATGAAACTATGTTACTTCAAGAAGCCATATCAGTTGTACTTCATCAAAATGATCTACTTCAGTATGAATCTTTTCTCAACTAACATCATAATCACCATTCTGGTGTATTTTCAGAATGTTCATCAAAAAAATTATTCAAAATGGAAACCTCATAACAACTCTGATAGCTGACTTGATAATTGTCACCTTTTTTTCGCTTCTTTCAGAAGTTTGTCTGTAACAACCTAAAATTATTCTAGATATTATATTTTTATTAGGGTTAAATTTTTAAGAATCGTTAGATAATTTTTATTACTATTTTATTTTTACTGAACGGATCCTAGTATAAATTCTAAAACATATAAATTATAGAAGTCATAGAAGTTGTTAAACTGATATATATAATACGTAGCCAGAGTCCTTGTACAAGAGTCATTCTCAACGAAACATAAAGATACTACAACACTTTTATCATTCATTTCCTAGAGATAATCTTTTTCTTTGTACCACCATCAATCCAAGGCGTCAATAAAATTGACCATTGTTGCCATCTATAAAAAAATGAAACAAATCTAGTGAGAAATAAAATTTCTCAGTAGGCAAAACTAAACCACAAAAACACGTTAGTACGTTAGTAAATCATCATAAAATAATTATGCAAACTATATGAATGCATGAAATGAATTTTTCCAGGTGCACATGGCCTCTACATATCGTACTGTATGTAACTACACCTTGTACTGGATGTAGACGCCGCGATCATCTTATGCAAACATGCATGATTTATTCCATATATCTGCACCTGGTCACTACATATCGTACTGTATGTAGTATCAAATTTTGTTTCACAAATCTCGTACTGGACTTGGAAACATAAATCAACATATCCTCAATCAAAATCCATTCATAATAAAATTCATAAGCAAAATACATACTACCTTATAAAAAAATTGTTGTTGCCATAACATCATACGTACCACAAGTATGGTTAAACCACCATACCTTATTCAGTCAAAATTATACCAACTTAGGCATGACAATTTAATATCTTCAGGGTACAAACAAATCATGTTAGTAGTCTAACTAATAAACCACAATATATCTTTCAAATAATTTTTAACTCCTTTAAACTTTCACAAGAAAATTATAAGCTAGCATGCATTTTAATCTCCTTTCACCTACCACCTTACTACTTCATCCTCAAATTTAATTACTCAAGCATTTGAACCATTTATCTACATACAATTCAACCTCTACTTCTAAAAATTAATTCAAAACAGTACCATAATAAAACTATGAACAAACAACCCAAATATCATCAAAATCACTTCCAAAGATCACCAAATATACTTACAAACATCACCAATATTTCAGCCTATAAATCATCACCTATCCTATGGTTTAAATCAACATTTCCATATCATACAATAACCTTCAAATAACATGAATTTCCAACCTAAATAATAACCATAAATCTGCCCAATTAAGCATATAGGTTAATCCAAACAAATGATTAACTAGAGATTTAAGCCTAGCCTACCTCAAATGGGTTTGGATTTGAAATTGATTAAGTGGTTGTTTCTCTTGTAAATCCTCTAAGGAATGAAGTCTTGAAAAGAAGAAAATTTGATGTAGAGGTGAAGCTATGGTTCGAAAGTAATAAGAGAAGATAAGAAATGAAAAGCTAGGTACAAGGAAGCAAGTAACCATGGGATGAGTTTTGGTGCTAGTGGTTTATGAAAAAATTTTGGAGCAGCCAAGCTATTTATACTATGTTAATTGGTTCAGATGTAAGGGTTTTAGTTGGATTAGAAAATGGTTTAGAAGTTAGTTTAGTTAGATTCTAACTAGGTAATCATTTACCTTAGAAGATTTTATGACTTAAGCTTTATCTTGACTTGATTTTATACCATGTGGAAAGGCTTGGACATGAAACACAATCTGATTGGTGCTTATGTCCTGGCTAAAACTAGATTTTTATTTGCAAGATTCCCTCATTTAATGCTTGCTTTCCACCTTGAAGGCCACCTAGAAAGGTTGGTTCAAAAAGCTTATCTTTATTGACTTACCATTGACTTTGGTTTACCAAACTTTTCTTCCTATTAGTTCACTTAGCTATGTCTATTCTATTGCTTTTCCACGTGAATACACTTCTGGATAGTCCAAATTTGAGCTGAATATTTGATTCCTTGGGCAAAAATTCCAAGAGTTATAAGTTGTGCCTAATCCAAAAGGTCCAAAGGGCTAGAAACACTTAACAAGATGGGGTTCACTCATTTTTTATTCTATACCAATATACTAGTCCAAAAATTATCATCTTCTAGTATGTTAAACTAGACTTCCTAAGCTTTCTAACAAGGTATCACATGCATTATTTGGAGTTATATAACTCTGGCTATAACATTTTTAATCTAGACTTCAAAACTGCCAACAAGATAAGAAATTCCATACTAACATCCCTTAAGGTTTTAATTACTGCAAGCAGTACACAAACTATATTTATCTGAAATTTTTATATGTTGTAGTAGACATCTAGATCTTTAATTCCATATATTATACACTAAATTTGGATAAGAATTGAGAGAGAAATAAATTTCTCAATTCGGGTGGCAGAAATGGAAGTTTTGGGCAGCTTATGTTCTAATAAAATTTATCCTATTCTTGTATCCAACTCTCATCCTACTTCCATAATAAATCATAAATATAACTCATAATATAATTTTGAGGATGTTACATTGTCAGTTGAGTGGGCTTCACTTCAATGGTCATCTTTGAAGCTTTAAGAGGTCAACAAGGAGCATCTTGAAAAAATGTTGAAGTCATCCAAGAGAGAAACTCGAGCTAAGAACTCTGTGTGAGAAATCTGTCAATGTTGTTTCAACCCTCTCAAGAGAGAGTGACCTACTTCTGCAAACACTTGTAAACCGATATAGATCAAAAATAAAAATGAGATCTTATGATTTCCTAAGTGGAAATACCTTTTTGTGAGGAGAAATCTGTCTTTGTCCAGTCTAAACACAAAAACCCTTTGTTTTAAAAGTCTAGCAAGTGGATGGCAAATGTTGTAACCAATGGTGTTGTTGGTCTAGTAGTGGCTAGGTGTGAAGTCTAATGGGGTTGTTGGAAAGTTGTTGAAATCCAGTGGTTGGCTAGTCCAATAGTGACTGGTTGTGTTAGTAAAATCTCATATTGAAAGGTAAAGACTGGGCGTAGCCCAATGTTAAGGTGAACTAATATAAAAATCACAGTGCTTCATCTTTTTTCCCTCTCTCTGCACTGATTTTATGTGTTGATTTGTTAACTGGTTTTTGAAATCATTAAGGCAGAAAAACCTTGTTTTGGGAAACTTAAAACTAAACTTTTTCATTAAAGTCTTTATAACTAAACAACCCCTTTTGAAACAGAACTTGAACTGTGAAAAACTTTTTTCCAGAAACTACTTGCATTTTGTTCTGAGTTAGAATAGTTTTTCATTTTGAACTTATATCAGAATACACTTTGTTTTAAAAAAGGAACAAAAATTTGTGAAAACACAATTCAGCCCTCCTTCTTGTGATATTTTTGTCAATTCAAAATAGACAAAGAAAACATTTTAACTGGTTTGAATTGTTTTCCATTTAAACCAAATTAAATTAACTTATTCGCATTTGTAATTTGTATATCATCATCTTGGTCATTATTGTTACTATTGAGCTACCACCACTATTGTATAGCTAGTCTACTATCACTCTACGACTAATATTATCACTACTATCACTATTGTTGTCAAATTATTATAATTATAATAATTGTTATTGTTATTATTGTTATTAATGACATAATCCACTAGGCTAGAAATGGGTCAAACTATAGGCTTATCTTCGATAGGCATGGACTTGACTTTTATTAAGCAAACAAAGTCTGAATTTGACTTATTTATTTGTCATAGATTATTTTTGAAGGTCTAACCTAATTTGCATAAAAGTTTGGTTTAATTTGAACAAAAAAACTGACCTGACTTGAAAGTTTGAAAGGTTCAACTAGGCCAATAGGTTTATCAACTTTTTTTATAGGTCTTACCAAAAAATAGATTTTTCACATATTAGGTATATGTATTATATAATTACATATATAATACAATATAATATAATGTAAAAATATAATACAATATATGTATACAAATAGGTTAACATATCAAGTTTGATATTTTTCCCCTAAGACTTGGCCTTTTTTTTATCTAATTAAGGATATTTTAGAATGTTTAACTCCAATCTTTTTAATAAATTAACCAAGTCTTATATAGGTTATCACATGCTCTTAGTATATATAAATTATTCCCATCTTTACCATGTGTTTGATAGCATATAATGAAATGAAATTGAGAACAAATATTTAAATTAAAGTAGTTTGATAGAGGTGTGGAACCCACAATAATTTTTTTAATATTTTCCTTCCCCTCCCCTCCATTTCGAATCCACCAAAATACGCTATTAATTTCCATCCTTTACATCCTTATTACCGTTACCATTGAATTCTATAGTACAAAGGGTATTATAAAAAAATTCAGACGATTTTTCCAACATGTGTATCAAAAATTACACAATACAAAATTTCTTACGTTGTATATTGTCCATAAACAAGAATAAGAACAAAAGTTTTTATATTATGCAATTAATTTTATTGTATTATTTTACTTGCATTGTTGCTTAATGTATCTAATATAACTTGCATATTATCTTCGTTTTAAATCTAAGATTCTTTTTTTGAAATTTATTTGTCTTTTTATAATATTATTTTCAAGTTATTTTTTGCATTAATATTTTTTATTAAAATATTGTTAATCACTTTACAATAAATGCATTATCTCTTTTATGAGGATTGAAAAAGAAGACTAACACATATTAATTAATTATGTAAAAGGTAATTAATTGATAAGAGAAATGATGAATTCCAATAAATTTAAGGGTAATTTTGAAGAAAAAATATATAAAATGCTAACAAATTTAATTCTACTAACTAAATTTATCCAACTTGATTAAAGGATGTGAATTTGTTAAAAGAGTCTTATATTCATGGATGTAAGTAGTATATTCACATGTATAAAACAGTGTTATTTCACCAAACTTGAAAACTTGAAATTGTAAACACAATCCTCCTAATGTAAGGGCATAATGATATTTTACACACTTATTTTTACTTTTTTTCTCTCACCTTTCTCTCTTAAGCCAAACAACAAAACATATATCACTTTATTTCTACCTTATTCTCCTTTTTCAATTATTTCTCCTCTATTTCTATTTATTCTATTTCTCTCCTCTAAACCAAACATAACCTAATTTTTCTTAGTCATGCTACTTTAATTTGAGTTTTTTTATAAGTAAATCAAAATATTTTAATTAGTTTTGATATTCTCCCTTCAAAGCAGATTACTTGTACTCTTTGGGTTCATATATGAAAAAAATAACTACTTTTACATAAAGTTAGTTGAAAAAAATTTAATTTTAATGATCTCAAGTAAATGAAAATTTATTTCTAAAATGTTCTTTAATAAATTTGATATCATAAATAAAATAGACTTTTTGAAAATAAAGTTCAATTAAATTAAATGAAACATGTTTGAAAAATGACATAGTTAATTAGAGGTAAAATTAATTAGATTTATTTATATTTAAATTTTAAAAATATTTTTTATAAGTTATATGAGTCCTGAGTATGGTAACTTGAGGATGTGATCTTGTTACTACACGTGTACCTGAATCTTTCTCATCTTTTATTACTTCTTCCCCACATATAAAAGTATCGAAGTCCTCGACTCCCGTGTTGGCAGATCCAATAAAAGCACCAAGCCGACACTTTTCTCTCTGTTTTCCTCACTCATTCTGTCATTTTCTCTTGACTCCTACACTTCACTTCCCCATCATCTTTTCACGTCTTTCTTTGAGTCTTTACCTTTTTTTCTCCCTCACCAAGCAAACTCTCTCTCACTCTACAAAGGAAGTTGAGCTGGTTGTGGGTGTTGTGGATGCCTCACACTCTCACTTCACCACTCTCCGCGCTGGTGAGAGATCACACATCATGTGCATTTTCCTTCCAACTCTTGATGTCTGAACTCTGAACCTTTTAACCTTCAAAACTCTTCAGCTCTCAAAACTCATCTTTCTTATTCACCCCTTTTATGTTCCAAACATTTTGTGTCTCCTGAACACAGTTTTGCAGCACAGCGTTGCTGTTCAGTTATTGTTGTCCTTTTTAGCTCTTTGGATGATCCATTCCATTCACAACCACAACCTCAAACTTTGTTCATAGAGGTGAGAAACCTGCTAACACACCCTTTCTTAGATATAGCTATATATATATATATATATATATATATATATATATATATATATATAGCACAACACCTCTGCTTTTCTTCTTCTACTTTTATTTTTCCAAAATTTCTCTTTACTATAAAATGAGTTTGTATGGCTTCTTTAATTAGTTTGTTCTCTTAATGGAAAAACGTGGAAATAAAACATTTTTCTCGTGATTTTCAGTTGCATGCGAGTTTTTTGTCGGCTGATATGGTTTGTCTTATTTTTTTGTCATGTTTGTATAAAGAGAAAACTGCGACGAATTTATGTTTTATGAAATGTACGAATTTGTATCTTATATTGTTGAACTTGAACTCCTTGCGAGTACTTAAGGAGGTTACTGATAATATTTTCCTTGTGATTTTAGTTGCATCCTCTGCAATCATGTTGTGACAATATACTCACATGGTTAATTTAATGTTTTGAAGGAATATTCCATATATATAGTGTGTCTCAATGGAGATCATACTGCTATTGATAATAATAGTAATGTAAAGAAATCCGGATTATGCAAGTAATGGCAGTGATTGCGTGAAGTGTTGTGATTTATGTTATCTTGGATCCTTGGTTATGTTTTATGATGAACTTGTCCTTCAAGTTAGATTTACAGTAGCACACTCTCTTTCCGCTGGCCTTGATTCTATGCAGGTTCCTCCCTGTTAAAGCTTTTAGCAATATGGATCAAAAAACGTGGCTTTGGAGAAAAAAATCCTCAGAAAAGACTATTATAGCAGCTGACAACACAGATCTCAGTTCAAAAGAAAATGAAGAGGTAATTTAACTGTTTTTAGCATTAATTATTCAACTCTGATCAATATAATTATAATTTATATCTTGATTAAGCTGTCAGGTGTCTGCTTGTGATCTTACCTTTTCCTCTTTTGTCTTATTCCTATTAAAGAGTATTAATTTAGTACTTCATTAATTAACAATATTAGACTCCTTATTAATAAGAATGCTAATTTCCTGGGCCCTTTGTTCTGAATTATTATGATCATAAAATGGACAATATAATTCTCGTTGTGTCTATCTATTCACCAAACTTTGAGGGCTATTTGAAATTTAGTTTTTGCTTTATTAATTGATAAAAATAACTGGTATTTTGTCTTGTTTTACCTTTGTCTACTTTAGTTTCAGGCACTTGTAGCTGATAAAGAAGAATTGGAGAAAAACTTTAAAAGATTAAATAACAAGCTTACATCGGCACTTTCTGAGTGTAATGCTAAAGATGAGCTGGTGAAGAAACAAACAAAAGTTGCACAAGAAGCAATGACAGGTAGCGTTTGTGTATATCTCTATCTATGTGTGTTCATTTATCTAATAACCGCTTATTTAATAAATGTTTTTAATTTGACCAATCTCTGATAAATTCTTGCTTTTGAAGGTTTGAAGAAGGCAGAAGCTGAAGTGTTGTCTATGAAGCAAGATCTGGATGAAGCATTGCAGCAGCGATTAGTTTATGAAGAAAGAGTAACCCACTTGGATGGAGCTCTCAAGGAATGTATGCAGCAGTTACGATTTGTTCGAGAAGAACAAGGGCAAAGGATTCATGATGCTGTGATGAAGGCTTCAAAAGAATTTGAAAAGGAGCACATAGTTCTGGAGGAACAGTTATCTGAGACAAGTAAAAGGCTTGCAAAAGCTGAGGCTGAAAATTCTCATCTTAATAAGTCCATATTTGCAAGAGAAAATTTGATTGAAGATCTGAAAAGACAGTTGAATCAAGCTGAGGCAGATCACTGTGCTCTGATGAATAGATTAGAGTCCACCGAGAATGATAATACCTCTCTGAAGTATGAGGTTCGTGTACTTGAGAAGGAACTTGAGATCCGAAATGAGGAGAGGGAATTTAACCGTCGAACAGCTGATGCTTCTCACAAGCAGCACTTAGAGAGTGTTAAAAAAATTGCTAAGTTAGAATCAGAATGTCAGAGGCTGCGCCTTCTGGTTCGGAAGCGGTTACCAGGTCCTGCTGCCCTGGCAAAAATGAAAAATGAAGTTGACATGTTGGGACGGGATTCATTTGAAATCAGGAGGAGCAAACTGAGCTCAACCAGTTCAGTGGTTGAATCTTCAGTTGACACTTCTCCTGAGACTCCCATTAGAAGAATCAACACTTTGAATGAGCAGTTATATGCTATGGAAGAAGAAAACAAGACTTTAAAAGAATCCCTGAATAGGAAAATGAATGAGCTCCAATTCTCAAGAGTAATGCTTTCTCGCACAGCTTCCAAACTTTTGCAACTTGAGTCGCAGATTGAAGAATCGACTAAAGCTCACATAACTGTGGAACAGCCAAGAAGTTACCTCACATCACATGAGTTCTCTTTGGCATCAATGTCTGATGCTGGCAGCGATGACAAGGCTAGCTGTGCGGAATCCTGGGCTTCTGCATTGATTTCAGAATTGGAGCACTTTAGAAGTGGAAAGGAGAAGGAACCATTGTCATGCAAAAGTGTTGGAGCTTCAGACATAGATCTTATGGATGACTTTGTTGAAATGGAGAAATTAGCAGTGGTCTCTGTTGAAAAAGGCACTGAAATCCCATCTGCTTCTTTGAAAGCCGTTAGTGACATCAACGGCTTCTCAGAGACTGGGACAAAGGAGACCACTCCTGAAGTAGAAGGTAAGGAGATCATTGCCGTGTCTGATCACATTTTGACTGCAACAAGTGAGAGCATCCCTGAAGTAGTAGGTATGGAGATCGTTCCAGTGTCTGATCACATTTCAGACCTCCCAAAGTCAAATAAGAAAACCTGTTCCATTGACATATTTACGGGCAATATTCCTGGTTGGCTTCAGGATGTAGTAAAAATTGTCTTGGAACAAACCCATGTCACACGCAAAAGCTCTGATGATATACTCGATGATATAAGAGTAGCTTTGAGGTATGTGAACAATCCTGATCTGTGTGACTTTGATCCAAGCAAAGGCTCTGGTCATATTGACACACAGGATCCTCCCCAGTGTATTCATTGCATCTCATGTTCAAATAATTCTTTGGTGGCATCTGGTGATGAAAATAACGCTGACATCTCATCAATAAAGAGAATCAAACTACAATCTCAGGAAGATCTGAGTAGATCAATTGGGAAGATAATTGAGATTGTTGAAAGAATCAGCCTACCTGCTGTGGACTATGATAATTCAGATCCCTTGCACAAAGGAGATGGGGATATCGATTCATACAAGAATGTAGGAATGCCAACAGGCTATATGGTTCGTGTTTTCCAGTGGAAAACATCTGAACTCAGTAATGTTTTACGGCAATTTCTACATGTGTGTTATGATTTACTGAGTGGCAAGACTGATTATGCAAATTTTGCCAAAGAACTAACAACAGTATTGGATTGGATTATGAATCACTGCTTTTCACTTCAGGATGTTTCAAGTATGAAGGATGCCATCAAGAAACAATTTGATTGGGATGAGACACGGAGCGAAGGTGAAACAGAGAATGAGATAAGTGATTTTGCAGAGGAAGACAAGTTGCAGTTTCCAAGAGAAAACTCGTCATCTTTGCCTCAAGTAACTACTTTGGATGGTCATGATCTTCAGAATGGAGAGATATATTGTGAGAAAGAAGAACTTACAAATATTAAAGATAAATTGATCAGTGCTGAATATCAAAAGGAAGTCTTGGAAGGGAAGCTTCAATCAGCTACTGAAAGGATTGAATCCTTAATGACTCAACTCCAGGAATCTGAGGAAACTATTGACAGTTTGAGATTGGAGATACAGTCCTTTAAAGAATCAAATGGAAAACTTGAGAATGAAATCAGAAATCAGAAACTGATAATTTCAAATCCTGATGCACAACATACAGAAGAAGAATTAAAAGAGGCTCGTAACAAAGTTTTGGCTTTAGAAGTGGAACTGGAGAAGAAGAACAGCAATTGTAAAGAACTAGAAGCCAAATGTATTGAATTGCAGGTCCAGCTTGAAAGGTATGAATCATCCTTACATGTGTTTCTGTTCAATATTTTTTTTGAACATTTGGCTTTTAATTTCTCATTGTTAACTGTCACATACCAAATTGTTGTTCTCAGCACAACAAAGGAGTGCTCCAACCATGATATTATTGACAAAGATAAGCCACTGCATAATGTAAGTTCATCTCATTCTAGTCCTTTTTATTGTCGACTCATAGTTAGAACTTAATAGTATTTGGACTTATGTGACTTAAACTTGCCTTTTAAATTACAAACTGGAAATACCAATCTGGAGCATGTACGCATTGAGCAATATATCCAATATACAATGCTGAAATAGATGAAGTGTGGTGTTGAATTTGCACATAAAATGGGCTGGGTATATCTATATTTGAAATTGTCTTAATTAAATTTTCCATCTATGATATCCTTTCCTATTATCAACAGGGTCTTGGAACTTTCTGTATCCTCCGAGTATAAAGTGAAAATATGTGACTAATGATGGAACCTTTTGTCATGTTTTTTTTTTTTTTTTTTTTTTTTCAATCACAATTTCTAAATGATGGCTGAATGATAGGTCTGATAATAGTAAACACCTAATCTGTTCTATTATAATTTGTATGCCCCTCTAGACTTCATTCGAGAGTTAGTCATCATATATTTTTCTGTAGATTAGGAGCTTCAACAGCTGGCACCATATTTAAAGAAAGTAGACTGTCTTCACATTTTATATGCTCTTTTTGGGAGCAGCTAATAAAACCTAAGCAAAGCACTCCCTCAGTAATTTGCTGCTTATATAACAGTGATTTGAAATTGACTAACTAGGTCAGTTTCTTAAGGAAACCATTGATAGTAGAAGAAATAGGGAGGTAAAATGGATCAAATTCTCTCATAGGTTAAAATCAAGTTCTTCATCTTTTGGAAAAGATGGAATGCGAAAGCTTATAAATAAGTTATGGTGCACAAGTTGACTTTATATTATGTGATAAGTTTAATTCATTTTACCTCAAAATTTTCTTTTCCTATAAGTGTTTGTTGAAAAGTTTATCCAAAGTGGGCTATACTGTGCCTTCTGAGTTGATTACCTGTGCAAATTCATTCTTGTCGTGCTTGTGTTGGTATTGAGTTAAGGAGTTTTGATCAATCCTACAGGACTGGGAGATAACAGCTGCTTCAGAAAAGTTGGCAGAGTGTCAAGAAACCATCCTTAATCTTGGGAAGCAGTTAAAAGCCATGGCTGCACCAAAGGATGCTTCCCTTTTTGACAATGTCGTTGAAGCCCAATTTAAAACAAATACCAGCACTGCCACCACTACCATCACTACCACCACCAATGTGGGTCCAAGTCCTGCCCCTCCAAAATTTATGAAAGTGAAAAGTCGATCTCTACTCGACCAGATGCTAGCCGATGATACTAAAGCCAAGGTTCCCAAAGGAAGCCACGACAACTCGAACCCCATCACCATTCCTGGCATTCTAGAACCCCTGGAAAAGATTCTAGTTTTGAATGGTGTTAAGGATCACGAAGACAGAACCACTGATAATTCTTTGGCCATTGTACCTGCTAAGAAACCAGGAAGTGGAAGTTTGTGGAGGAAGCTATTAAGGAGAAGGAAGAAAAGTACCATCTTGAAAATATCCCTCTAGTTGAACACATGAAATGCTCATACATAGTATAGATTGTGGTGTTGTTCAGTACAATACTAAGCCAAAAGAAGGGAAGTATTTTGCTGTGTGTTTCTGTGTTTTACTCTTGAATATACGCCTGAAAAACTAACAATCAAAGTTCTTGTTATGAAAGGCACTACCATTGTTGTTAGGGACATACACGTTACTCGGGTGTTCAGCAGTGAGAAATCACTTTAAATGACGGTTTCAAGTTTTGTGGTCTTTTACTCAATCGTGTTGTTACTGTAAATTGATTATTAGCATTTAGTGAAACATATTTTGGTTATCAATGTGGCTACGGACATGTTACATAATGCTATTCTGACTAGCTCAAAAATCATGGATGAATTACAAAATTATTATCTAACCTTTGGGGCTTTCATGGTTCTATGTATTAGGGAATACTCTAGCTACCACCGTAAATCAAAATGCAGCCGAATTTCACTTTGAACGTTTTAAGCATTTGGAGAGAAATGGTTTTCTATTCTCTGCATTATTGATCAGTCTGATGTTATTGGATTAACCCGTCCAAAAATTAAGGTACACGATTTCTTGTTGAAAACAGGCATTTTGGAAGCTTTCAAAATTATTTTAGTTGGAACAAGTCAAGTTGATTTTAATCAATAATTAAATTTTCTGAGTGCCAACAGATTGTATAGTTAGAACTATAGAACTTCCTCTGCACTCATGTATATATAAAGTAAAAAAGTTATGAACTTAAATATAAGTAAATTTAACTAATTTTGTCATATTTAATACTATTATTCTCAAAACATTATTTATTTAATTTTAATTCTATTTTCAATTATTTATTTATTTATGATAACATGTTTTAAAGAGGAATATTTTAGAAATAATCTTATTTTATTTGAGATTAGCAAAATTAAATGATGTAAACTAACTTTTTTAATTTGTGTAAAATTAATCATTTTTGCTTATATATGAGTTCAAAGGAAGTAATATAATCTCAAATTAGACAATAATTTCTCCCTTAATGTTTATTATTTTTCTTGATCCAATCACAAATCATTTTTTGACTTATTTTAAAAGTTAACAAATTTATCATACATGATGAGTTGTAATAGAATGACTATGTAAAATTTTTTATACTATCATTTCATAATCTGTTTTCTTTTATATTATTACACCATATTATTTATCTTAACTAATTAGAGTCTCTCTCTTTTTCTATTGAGTTGTCAACCAATCTTAATTCTAGAAAACACTAAAATGAAGGCTTAGTTGTACTTTTTATCCCAAACATTTTTAATTTTTGGCAAATTTTATTTCCAACAAATTAATTTGATGAATTTTATGCTCAACTTTTTAGAAACCTACGAATTTTATCTCTCGTCATTTTACTTCTAACGTAATTGTATTTTTTTACTCTAATATATTTTTGGCAAATTTTGCACCCAATTTTTTTTGACAAATTTTGCACCCAACTTTTGTGCTTATTGATGGATAAATGATGGATGATAAAATTTGTAAGTTTGTTAAAAATTATGGATAAAGTATGTCAAATTAATATAATGGTGTAAAGTTCACCAAAAATTAAAAAATTGAGGATAAAAAATATAATTAAGCCAAAAACAAATTGCTTTGCATTACCAATAATGTAAGATTTTTAGGTAATGAGTTTGCTAGTAAAAGAAAAAATTCTTGTAAAAGTGACTAAGATCGATTTCTTAAGATCACTTTGCTAGAAGTCTTACAACTATTGGAGGATGGGATCGGAAGGGTGCTTTGGAGATGAACAAAATGATTTCTTTGCACTATCATGAGAAGGTAACGAACCACTGTGAGTCTTGGGTGAGAAGAGAACCCCAGGGCTGTTAACGCTGGTAGTAATTATTTGATCACTAGCAGTTCCCCAAGGTTCAACATATACGGTACTAATTAATGATTTTGGTTGGGGACAGCCTGAAGCTCGCTTCGACTTGGCGGTGGACATAAACGTAACGGAATGTTTATAATGTGTTTGCTGGCGCTAGCTGAAGAAGGCTCTATTGACATTGCAGTGGACCTTCCTTATGAGATTTTGCAATCCAAGGAAAATGACGCTGAGTTCATGCATGGACGACGTGACGTACGTCGTGCCCAACTAACGTGGGTAGGGCAAAACGTTAGTTTAGTTCAGTTTACTTTACATCATATAGTTATAATAACTTATTTGTTGTGTAATGGATAGTGATTAACCTACGCTAACTTATTTTATGGTTAGACTAGCTTAGCAAGTTGTATTTTAACTAAAAAAAATGTATGTATATTAACAAATGCTTGCAGGTTTGCTAACATATATGTAATTAATTTTTAATTAAGAACGTTAACAAGTTATAAGTATATATCAATATTATCTTATAGTATACTGAGGATGTAACTTTGCTAATGCATTTTAACTAAAAACAAATTGGTGTATTTTAACAAATCATGTTAATTAATTACTTTTTCTAAATTGTTTTTTTAATATATACTACATAGAGATTAAGTGAGACTTTGATTCTTGATACTCCAAGACTGTAATAATTTTTTCATGTCTCTTGTTTGAAAAATTAAAACTTCACTACTATTATCTTTTCTCCTTGCATTAATTACTTAAGGGTAACTTTGAAAAAATAATATAATTATAAATAAATTTAATGCTAATAACTAAATCAATTTTCTTAATAAGCACAAATTATTCAACAATATAACTAGGGACAAATGGATTGAGTATAATATTTGAACATTGCTTTGATTTTTTTCATTTTTAATTTATAATTCATGAACTTTTAGTTCTTAAAAATAATTATCCCTTCTATATAAAAAAAGTCTCTCCAATCCTTTATATAAGAAACAAATAATTAATTCGACAACATCAATAAGAATAATTAAATTAGTTAATTTTAATTAATAATGTAATAAATTTTACTAACTTATTCTCATATCTTTTGATGTTAGGGCTCGTTTGGTGGTTAGGATATGATAAGATACGAGAATTGGATAAGAACATGACAAGCTCCAATGATATCTAATGTTTGGTGTGCACCATGTAAAAGAAGATATGATGTTTAGATGGTTCCTTTGGTTGTAAAAGGAGAAGGGAAGGGAAGAGAGATCATGGGTTTAAATTCCCTCACTTACAAAAACCTAACAATTTAATATAATTTTCTAAAATTAACTTTTAATTTTTTTTTATAAATTATGGAAAATTATAAAAATGTAATTTTAACTAAATTATACCAAATTATATTTTATTTATGTGATTACTTTTCTTAAAATTATAAGAAAAATATATAAATTCTTTAAAACTATATCTATTACTAAAATATGTTTCTTTGAAAAATAATTATTTAATTTTAATATTTAAATTATATTTAATTTCAATTTATGTGTTAAAATTAGATAATATGCTGCTTAAAATTACAACTCTATAAAAAAAGATTATATATATATATATATATAAACACACACACATTGTTATATATATACATACATGTATTTATATAAATTAATATATTAGTAAATATTATATATATATATATATATTGCATATTAGATTTATTAACTTTAATATATTTATTTTGTTATTATGTACACAAACATGTATACACACACACACACACATATATATATATATATATATATATATATACAGAGAGAGAGAGAGAGAGAGAGAGAGAGAGAGAGAGAGAGAGAGAGAGAGAGAGAGAGAGAGAGAGAACTCTTATTCTACTATGTTGATTATAATCAAGTTTATGTTTCAAGATAAGAAATACACTAGAGCAATATGATAGGATAACTGAAAGAGTAACATTACCGTATCCTGTTGGTGCAATAAACAAGGATTACAACAACACTAGATATTTATCCTATCCAAGGTTATCAAACTCGAGAGTTTACATAGACTCGTGGGAGATTCACATATTCGACTCATAGCCTTTTAAAAGTCTACTTCATATAAAAATACTAACAAAGCACCTATAACTAACATACCAATTAAACATTTTAATAATACTTAGATAACCAAGTCTAATAATGTATCATTACTAGATAATTTTTGGAGAGGGATAGTAGTGGTACAGCATTCCCATTGAGGGTTTGATGTTGTTAGAGGTGAGAGTTCTTTGATTAAGGAAAAACACTCCAAATGAAGGTATTTTGAACCCTAAAACACATAGAAAACAACCCAAAATGTCTTGCGTTTTGGTCTAATTTTTTTAACTTGCTGACTCGGTAATAAACTCGAGAGTCTACCTAGTCTACCCAAAGTCTACTAAAAAGAGAGTTTACACACAAATCAATTCGCAAAAGGTAAGTGGACTTGTAAACTCATAAGAGTTAGCGAGTTGATTTGAGAGTTTGATAACCATTATCCTATCCTATCCATTCATATCTTGGCCACCAAACCAAAATATTTAGAAATTTTACTTGCAACTAAAAATTGTTATATTTGGACTAAAATGACCTTATTTAATACCTTGACCTTTGATACTTGCACGACTATTAGTGAGTATTAAATAAGGGTATATTTGAGACAAATGCATTAATTAGACTTTGAAATTCTAAAACATCAAATATTTTTTGAAAAATTTAGAAAGCTAAAACATTAAAAAATATGGGAAATAGTTAGTATTTTTTTTTCAAAACATACCCTTTAAATTTATTGGTTTAAGTAGTGATTACATTTAATGATATTACACCTCCGCCAATAAAGGTAACTTGTATTGTTAACTGATAATAAGTAGGTGTCTCTTTAATGAATTTCACAAAAATGAAGGATAAAAAAGAAAACCAGCCATTAATAGACCTTAAAGTGAGTTTATATTTCTTATAATTAGGAAATTCAAATCTTTTATTTATTGTATAGAGTATAGAATGGAGTAACTTTTAGCTCTTAAAATTAAAAATCTATAATATTTTAACATTGCTTTGATTTTTAACTATTATCTATGTTCTTATTTATATTATGCCATTTGATGATTCTTCTTTTCTAAAATTAGTTTCTGAAAATTGAAACATGATCAATCACATTAATTAATAATTTTTTATTCAGTTTATGTAAGAAATAAACTATACATTTTAAGTACTACTACTTTTCCGTGTTACTCCATTGGTGGATTAAGAATATTTATGAAATGGATTTATTTTTGTTCTTACGTAGTCCAAATTTTTAATTAAGTTATTCATTTGACAAATGTTAACTAGTGTCCTAAGGGCACTCAGGTGGGTATATGGACCGGTCGGCCCTATTTAAGGTTCAACTCATGAAGCCTGTCTTTTAGACGGGTAAGATAAGATCGATTTGTGAAATAAATAGACTTTTTTCATGGTTCCTATCGGGCCCGCAAAAGCTCACGGATTAACAGACTGGTCTGCGAACCCAAATATTAATTTGAAAAAAATAATTTTTATAAAAGTGAAAAATGTATAAAATTAAAAGAAAAATTTGGACTTCATTTTTTAAGCTAAAATATACCAATATTTTAAACATAACAAAATAACAATAACAACCTACATTAAAGATCAAAATCTTAACATAATAAATTATTAATATTTGTACATTTGACTTAGGCAAGTTAAAAGGGTAGTCTGTGTCCGCTAGGTCCATGGACTTAACATACCAAACTCAAAAACCTCAATATAATTATATGGACTTTAAAAAAGAGGCTAGTTATGTGCCTGGTCCGCTGGCTTAACAGGTCGGTCCACGGACTTGAGTCTGTATACCCACCCTTAGCACTAGTTAAAGAAGTACAAGAGTTTTTTCCTATTTGAATACGATAAAATATGCTCATATTTAATTCTCAATCAAAATTATTGTCTTTTAATTTCTTAACCAGTACTCACTGGTTAATAGGACCTTATTTATTTAAGTCCAAATTTGATCTGATTAAGAGCATCTCAATGGTGTTGATATAAGCAACCAAATTTTTGTCACCTCAATATAAAATAACTCAATTAAGTTACTCTCCATTGGGTATTTCTAATAACAAGTTGCTTAACTCACAAATATTCTCCTATATTAAATACCAAGTTAAGTAACTCATGAGCAATAGTTGCTTATATAAACAACTCTTTCCAATTTTAAGTAACTCAAAATCACATGCGACACACCAAATAATATTTTTTGGTTAAGCAACCCATTAAACAACTCAAATATAGATGCTCTAAGATTCAATACTATTTTGGACAATATTAAGTGAAAGTTTGAGTTCTATGTCAATGGATAAGGCCAGCTACAAATCTTGGGTGGATATTTGGATGCTAACATTTTGGTTAAACATATAATGTAGTTATAATATATATATATATATATATATAAATTCTTAATTAAGTCTCTCTATATAAAAACTTATTGAATCATTCATTATATGTGCAAAAGTTATCGGTTCAGTTCCTATCATTATATGTTGATGGTTTACTTCTTACACATTCTTAATTTGGTCCCTATATGTATAGCACATTCTTAATTTATTTCTTAACGTATAACACATTCTTAATATGATCTCTAGTTATGTAGGAATCTCACGTGGCTGGGGCTTCTCAGTCCAAGCTACAACATGTGTTAAAGATGATGCATGAGGCGTTCATGGAACTTAGGCGGAGATGATAATTTGTTAAATGGAATTAGAGGCATATCATCATTGGTTGTGCAGATAAATCTTTGCACTATTAGGCTTTTTGATTACAAGAGCAGTATGACATTTTTTGGTTGTTAATATCTAGGGAGTTACTATTGCCCCCTACTAAAATTACCTTGGCCCTTACCTAGAGGGGAAAAGTCCATCCTACCCCATTTTCAAATTTCTAACCCCTCCCTCTTCTCCCTTAACCCCTATGAATCCTTCTTGGCACCCCTTTCCCCTTTCTCTTTCCTTCTTCCCATTCCTCCTTCTCCTCACCAACCCTAACAAACCCTTTCCTTCTCCTTCCCCAACCCACTTCTCCTTTCCAACCCTTCCTTTCTGACTTCTTCACACAACCCATCCCTTCCTTAACCTTTTGGTATATTTTTTTTTCTAGGTTATGGTTGGCAACAAAATTACAATTTTGTTGATTTTTATTTTTATTTTGTTATTATTTTTAGTAATTATTTTTTTTGTTATTTTTATATTAACAGTTTAATTGTTTTTCCTTTAACTTCATATGGCTCGGACCAAATATGCGTCATACGTGGCACGACACAATCCCTCTCATGAAGGCCTAACCCCTCACATGAAGGGGATGGTGCTAGAGAGAGGCATTGGAGGTTGATTGTGTTGGCATGCGATTGACGACATTCGTCGGCAAATCCAGAGCCACAGGCAGAGGCATGTGCATCTAATAAGATCATTGGACCTTCATTTGGAAGAGGTCCAGTTGATTTTTCATTGATCTGATTTTACAAGGACCACTGTGTTGGTCATGTATGGATTTGGTAGTCGCGACCAGAGATGAAATTGGTCAACAATCACAATGGTCATGTCTTACCACTCCCCACTAAGTCAACGGTGAGGGCTTATGTGTTACGGTCAAGGTTATCATCCCTAGTTACAACACGATACCTGCCACAAACAAGGGCTTCATGAATGCCCTTGTGGAAAGGTGGCATTAGGAGACCTTGTCCTTCCAACTGTCTGTCGGGGAGATGACCATGACTTTGAATGATGTGTGACGACTCCTTACACACCACATAAAAATTGTGTGTCTGAGAGGAGAAACCAAACCTTGCTACACATGGTACAGTCTATGATGAGTGGTATGAAGCTCCCAAAATCATTTTGGGGATTCGCCTTACATACGAAGCCACATTTTCTTAATAGGGTTCCATCGAAATCTATTATGACTACTCCGTATCAGATATGGAGGGGCCGGAAGCCCAACTTGAGTTATCTCAAGGTATGAGACTGTCCAGCTTATGTCAAGACCCTAGCACCTGAAAAGTTAGGGCTAGGAGCACGTTATGCTACTTTGTAGGTTATCCCAGAGAAACTAAGGGATACTACTTTTACTACCTTGAGGACCACATAGTCATTGTGTCCAAGAATGCTACTTTTCTTGAGGAGGATCTACTTTCTCAAGAAGATAATGGGAGTAAGGTAGAACTTGAAGAAACTCAAGACCTACAAGGACAAATAGCGGAGCCCGAGTCTATTGATCAGGCGATTCCTCAACTAGAAGCAATAGACACCCAGCCCTATAGGAGTGCTGGGGTTAGTCATCCACCTGAGACGTGCGGGTTTGTGATTGAGAATCAGCAGACCGTTGAGGATGGTGAGCCTACTTTCTACACCGAGACAGTCAAGGATGTTGACTCCTCAGAATGGCTAAAAGCCATGGAGTCTAAAATAGATTCGATGCATTAGAAAAAGGTATGGATCTTGGTTCCACCACCTGAGGGAACAGTTTCTATTGGGTGCAAGTGGGTGTTTAAGAGGAAGACTGATGCTGATGGCAACATCCAAACCTATAAAGCTAGGTCGGTTGCAAATGGTTACCTTCAAAGGCAAGGAACTGACTTTGAGGAGACCTTCTCGCTTGTTGCTATAATCAAGTCTATTAGCATTATGCTACTATATTATGATTATGAGATTTGGCAGATGGATGTCAAAACTGTCTTCTTGAATGGTTTCTTGAAGGAGGAAGTGTATATGACACAACCTGAAGGTTTTGAGTCTAAAGGCCAAGAGCATATGGTACGCAAACTTCAGAAGTCCATATATGGGCTTAAGCAAGCTTCCAGGAGCTGGAATCTTCATTTTGATGAAGTTGTTAAGGGTAACGGATTTATCAAGAATGAAGATGAACCATGTGTCTACAAGAAGGTTAGTGAGATCTTTTTTTTTTCTTGTGCTATATGTAGATGACATATTGCTTATTGAAAATGACATTCCCATGTTACAGTCCATGAAGATTTGGTTGTCAAAGAACTTCACCATGAAGGATATGGGAAAGGCAGTCTTTATACTAGGTATTAAGATCTATGGAGATAGATCCAAGAGGTTGCTGGGATTATCCTAATCCACGTACATAGATAAAATGCTAAAGAGGTTTAGCATGGATGGGTCGAAAAGGGGTTTTGTTCCTGTCAGTCATGGCATTTATCTCTCTAAAGCTATGTGTCCTAAGACACCAGCCGGAAGGGAACTCATGGAGAGGATTCCATATGCATCAGCAATTGGATCCATTATGTATGCGATGCTATGTACAAGACCAAACGTCTCATATGCTTTGAGCATTAAGAGCCGATACCAGTCTGATCCTGGAGAGGTTCACTGGACGACCGTAAAGACGATCCTAAAGTACCTGAGAAGGATAAGGATCTATTTCTGGTCTATGGTGGCAATAATGAGCTGAAAGTGAAGGGATTCATTGATGCTAGCTTCCAGAGTGACAAAGATTACTGTAAATCTCAGTCAGGCTTTGTCTTCACCTTAAATGGTGGAGCAATTTGTTGGAAGAGTTCCAAGCAAGAGACCACGATAGACTCAACTATCGAGGCATAATACATAACAGCTTCAGAAGCGGCTAAGGAGGCAATCTGGATCAAGAAGTTCATTTCTGAACTTGGAGTGGTTCTATCCATTGTTGATCCAATACCTATGTTTTGTGACAACACTAGAGCTATAGCCCAGGGCAAGAAACCCAGGTCTCATCAGAAGTCCAAGCATGTGCTCCGCAAGTATCACCTCATCCGAGAAATAATAGAAAGGTTGAAGATAAAGATGGACTACATTGCCACTAATGATAAATTGGCCGATTCTCTGACAAAGGGTCTCTCTCAGAGAAAGCATGATAGTCATTATGAGTCTTTAGGTTTGACATGTTGACCAGATTGGCCTTAGGCCAAGTGGGAGATTGTTAGTATGCAGGTGTCCTAGAGACAATCTGATTTATCAGTTGAACACCTTATATTATTTCATGATTAATAAGAGCAAACTTTATCTTTATCATATTTATGTCTCACCTATGTTTATAGTAATATGCGTTTAAAGATAAAGGCCTTAGGAATAGAAGAACAAGTGTACACTCGAGGATCTATGATAGGGATCATGATCATGAGGATTCGAGGACACTACATGTTTATTGCCTAAAGCTAGTTTCTAGTCTTGAATCATCAAGAAAGGGCATTGCTGATCTCAATAAGACTAGTACGACATCTTCTACTTGTATAGAGATACAAGGTAGGGACCTCATGGAATGCAGGCATGATGATGCCTTAGTTGATGTCGTGGGTGGATCTGTTAGGGAACAGATGACACTGAATTGACCCGTCGAGAGACTCCACAAGGATTCTTTAAAATATCATTGGATTTGTAAAGTCTCTGTAACACCCCGTGTGTACCCGGTGTATTATCATTGTGATTATATCAGATTAGCGCTTAATCACTTTAATTAAAAACTTTTGTGGAAGCATAATCGAAAACCATATTTCTTGATTACATTATGTACAAAATATCAACATCTCATTTCAAAACAACACAAGCCCCTGCTGATCCAGATCACAAAACATAACCATAGGCAGATGTATACAAATATCTCAACAGATATAAATAGGAGGAAACATCATTACATAACATAAGCTGGTTATGTACAAATATATCATCTGACACTCGAAGTGTCTATACAAAAGAATAAGCATCCGAGTGCTTTCCGATCTCAGAGATCCTTCCTCACACGAGGGCATATACAATATACATATCAAAAGACTACATGTGTGCACCACACATCTTCCCTCTACAGGGGTACAATACATCAACAAAAAATATATCACAGAGCCTCCCAGCTCTCCCTGCTGCCACACGGCCAAGCAGATCCTGTCTCTACTGGGGCCTCCCGCCCTGAGACCGCTCCTCTCTGCCAGAAGAGTCACCTGAAACAACATAAGCCCCACACGGGGTGAGATAAACATCTCAGTAAGCTCAGGGTCCTTGGAAGCATCTCCTCCACCCTGGCTCACTTTCCATGACACAAGTCATTAGGCATCACAAACATACTGGCCTCCCGGCCCGGCCTCCCGGCCCTCATAATAATACAAGCAAGTCATCTAGCTCTAATGTAAGGTGGATCCAATCAACACCAAACCTCAGTGTGAAACCGGAATTCATACCCGTGCCATCCCATCGGGAGCTACCCCTTACGTATGGACGCACGTATATGGTACCTCCGAGAATAGGCAATCAACCGCAACGGGACACACCTATCTCTTGGTCTTAAGGGATCATCATCACCCTGGAATCTCATCAACCATGAGCAAACCAAACTAGGAGGTGCGCTCTTCTCCTAGGGAGGTCTATATCTATCTAACTGGCCAGAAGATCTATCAACAGGTATCATACACGTACAAGCATAGATACAAGCATACATATCATTATGAGTAATGCAACAACCATCAAAGCATGCATCATGAATGCGACCATCACTCCCTCAGAGTATGGTGGAACACACCAAGTGGGAAACATCCCCAAGGGACCAAGAACTTACCTGGCAAAGCCGAGCTCTGCAGTTCTTCCCTTGCTCTGTGGTCTACACCACTGACACCCGCGGTGTCACATCCTATACAAGGCACATAAACACATATCACTCATCAAGCAATTACACAAGCTCAAGCATATATCACGGTTCTCAACCGTCTCAATGAAAGGAACCTCGGTCCTTCCCAAAACTACTAAGTCATCTAACTTAAGGTTTATCAGAGTCCAACCAATTATTTACCACATATAGACCCTCAGTGGTCTAGCTTGGCCTTGCCAAAGCACAAGTGTCTTCACAAGATATCGGTAAAAGCCGACACAAAGAGCTCAAAGCTCACCACATCCCAATTCCTCAGAATTCACATAGGACTTGAACGGTCCATATCACACACACAAGGCACCGTCCACATGGCCTCTCAGGCACAACAAAACCACCTACCAAGGCTCTTGCATGTCACAACATAGCCAAGGAACTCAGCATATAACCATACATGCATTAAATAGAGCCAAGAGTCAAAGTTCACCAAACTAACATTTGAGAGCTAATTCTTCATCCTCACAACATTCTAAACACATGTTTCTAAAGGACCCAAGGCTAATACTAGCTCTATCATAAGTGGGTCACTATTCACCCAAAACCCCAACTTACAAATCAAGCGGTGAATCTCGAGTTTCTTACCTCAAAGATGACAAGGAAGGCCCAAGGACGACTCCCCTAAGCACGGGTATCCACGAATCGCCGTTGTTCCTCGTCGAACTCGAGTTCTATGAACTTCCCTTGAGAAAGGGATTCTTTGATTTGGGGTTTTTTAAGGAGAATTGATGAAGGATTCAAGCTCACCAAGTGTTCTCCAACAAGATTGGTGTTTAAAGGAAGTGATTTGGTGAACAAACTAAGGTTTAGGAAGCTTGGGAGCCACAACAATGGTGGAAGGGCGTTCAGAGGAAGAAGAAACAGTTTTTCCCCTTCAAAAACGCGAAAATGGCCTTTTATAGGCCCTCAGCCCGTGCTCCCACGCTACCAGTGTGGCATACCAGTGGAAATTGGCTTTCTGGAGCACTTCCCACGCTACTGGCATGGCTCCCACGCTACTGGCGTGGCTTACCAGCAGAAAATGGTTTTCTGGAGCACTTCCCACGCTACCGACGTGGCTCCCACACTACCGGCGTGGCTCACCAGCAGGCCAATTTTTTTTTAAACTAGGTTATTATAGTCTCTCATCGTTTGGTAGTGCAGATCGTCCTAGACTTGAGGATGTCATTGAATATTGTGCCCTAGGGTTATACTTTGACTGTACGACTCTATCAGCCTGAAAATGGGGAGAACATTGTACTCTTGGGTATAACCTGAATACATGAGTATAGATGGACATGCCAAAAGGACTCACAATCCCTTACGAGGGATTAGTCGTTCACAAGATTGGTAGGGCTTGGATGACTTCGAGTTGACTCGGGAATCTATGCATAGTAAGAGATCATGAGGAGTCATGATCTGTCTTAGAGTCAACAGAAAAAGATTCCTAGTTCTTGTGAAAAGCTATATTTACTCAATAAACAGAGATGATACTTTATCCTTGCTCTCGACTAAATGTGAATGATGATGTGAGGGATGATGGAGACACGATATTCAAATTAGAAAGGTAGATCACTTGATCAACTCAATTATTTCTGGGGCCGCAGAGCATTGCTAGTGTCCTATGTGGTCATTAAATGAATTGGTCATTATGTGGTCATTATTTATGTCAGTGACTAATTGGGTCTAATGGGTCACACACAAAGGTTATTCTTTGTTGCAAGTTATAGTGAGTTTGGGCCAATAATTAGTTATTGGGCTTTATCAAGACTATGAGTTAAATTGGGTTAGAGTTAGACTTCAAGCCCACTTGAATCATGCGTCATATTTTGTGCATTAGTGGTGAAATTGGTTTCTCCACTAATGGGCCCAAATGTGTTGACAGGCCCGATGGGCCTTGGGCCATGAATCCTAGTAAATCAAGGAGTTGACTTGACCAAAATAAGTTTTGGGCAAATTCAAACTTTAAATTTGAAATTTGAAATTTGAATTTTGAAATTTGAAATTTTGAATTTTGAATTCAAATTCAAATTACGAATTGGGATAAGATTGAATTTAAATTTAAAATTTAAAATTTGAATTTGAATTTTAAATTCTATGAGGTTAGGTTATTGAGGATAATTTAAATTATCTAAATGAATTATCCAATAAAGATTGGATAATGATTCTCTCAACAACATTATCATTTGAATTCATAATTCAAATGAGTTTTGTTGCCAAAAACTTTGGAGAGATGAAAGAGAAAGTGAGGCGGTTTTGATGAGAAAA
Source organism: Glycine tomentella (assembly GCA_007407185.1). NCBI lineage: Eukaryota > Viridiplantae > Streptophyta > Magnoliopsida > Fabales > Fabaceae > Glycine > Glycine tomentella. Next base: position 108,178 of record PYAF01001135.1, on the reverse strand, counting down.
TCTGATAGATTCTTTTTCAAATTATCTGCAACAAATGGATAGGATCCATTCACTTGAATTTTGAATTCAAGTCTTGCAAGAGTGGAACAAACTCAAGGATGTTCTAATAACATCTTGAATTTTGAATTCAAGTCTTGCAAGAGTGGAACAAACTCAAGGATGTTCTAATAACATCTTGAATTTTGAAATTCTCATCGAACTGGGGCTGATTTGGAGTGAGAGGATAATGTAATGCAACAACCTCATCACACCTTAAATAGGATCCTATATGGGGAGGATTAAGAGAGAGAAAACTTTCACCCCTTCCTCTCTTGATTCTGAATCAAGTTCTAGTTTTTCCTTTACCTCATATTCTCTCCTCTTTTGCTGCACCTTCACCTGACCTCAAGGTACCTTTATAGTCTTGAGAAAAGAAACCAAATACTTGAAAGTCTCATACCTTGCATGCACCTAGCAAGCCATCAAGGAGAAGGAGGAATCAAGGAGAAGAAGAAGTTCTCACTTGCAAGAAGGAGATAACCGTGTGGATCACCATTGGAGGGCATCATCTTCTTTGAGACTTCAAGTGATAAAGGTATTTCTAAAACTCCAACGTGCTTCAATGAGTAATTTCTAAGCACACACACATGAGGTGAATAGATGGTCTATGTTTTCTCATAAAATTTTTTTGTTTTTACCCTCATGTGAGCACACCGTGGTTAGACCAAGGTGCTACATTTTTTTGAACTTTTAGAGGGTATAGTCTTAGGGTATTTGGTCTCCAGTAGAGGTATTGAGGTCGATAAGGCCAAGACTGATGTTATTACTTCTCTACCTTACCCCACTTCTATGTAGGAAGTGTTCTTTTTCTTGGACATGCAGGTTTCTATAGGAGATTCTTCTAAGAATTCAGCAAGATTGCACTACCATTGTCTAAGCTTCATCAAAAGAACGTAGATTTTGTGCTTGACCAACCTTCAGGAAGAGGCTTACAACCTCTCCCATCATGCAACCACCAGATTAGGAACTTCCCTTTGAGCACATGTGTGATGCCTCTAATTATGCACTTAGGGTTGTGTTGTCATAGAGAGTTAATATAGACTATCCCATGTCATTGCTATGCTTCACACACGTTAGATGCGGCCCAAGTTAACTACACTACCACTAAGAAGAAGCTTTTAGCTATTCTTTTTCTTTAGATAAATTCATATCTTATTTTCTTTGCTCCCATATCATTGTCTTTACTGACCATTCATCTTTGAGGTACTTGTTAAAGAAGCCTGATGCTAAACCTAGATTGATTAGGTGGATGTTTCTTCTTCAGGAGTTTGATATTGAGATTAAAGACAAGAGTGGTGTATAAAACTTGGTTGCTGATCATTTGAGCAGGATTGAGGGACATGTTGATTCCTTTCCTATTAGGGATACTTTCCATGATGAGCATTTGATTCATTACATGTTACACCTTGGTTTGTTGACATTGTGAATTTCATTGTTGCATCTATTTTCCCACCTCATGCATCTTGTAACACCTTGATATTTTAATAACTATAAAATATATGTTGTATGAATTATTCTTGTGCAATTGTTGACATGAGTGTTAGGTTATGTGAAATTTGATTAGTCTATGTTTAAATTATTTGGGTGAAATATTAATTAGAAATATTACAAGAATGTTTGAAGAGAAATGATCATACTTTAAACAAAAATTACAGAAATGTCCTTAGGGTGAATATTACATAAATACCCTTGGATACATTGACAATTACCATAATACCCTTGATACTAAAATTGTCTGAGACACCCTTAGAAATTTTGTGAAAACCTGATGAAATTATAGAATACTCTTAAACGACAGATTATCAAAATATACCTTGTGACAGAAAATCCTAGAATAGAATTTCTATAAATTTTATAAGATAATAATTTTGAAACGTTATTTAGAAGAATTCAAATATCAGAAAAATATGGAAAAATGATAGACAAGATCTATGGAATTTTGTCTTAACTGTAGGATGCATAGACTTATTTAATAAAATGGTTTAGTAATTTTGATGGTCAGAAGTAGTATGGGACAATCAGGATTAAGATAAAGAGCAGCTTTATATGTAAAGTCTATATAACACTCTGTATAGACTATTTATGGACAAATTATATTGTAATTAAAGTAAGTCTCTGGAAAACTTTAGAATTACATTATTCAATATTATCTTTAGGTAGAAGAATTCAAATTGAACTTGACTTCCTCCTAGAAAATGCCAAGTATAAGGTAAAAATGAAATTAGATTATTTTTCTTCATTTGCAAAAGAACATGATATATGTATAAATGAAAAGAAAATAAAAACATCCCTTAGCTTAGGCATAGTCCACTTGAAAAGCAAGGAAGGTGGGAGAAGTTTCAAGACATGTCAAGTAAGTGGGACACTTGTAAAGGCAAGCCTTAAAATAAAGACAAGTGGTAGGACACTTGTAAAAAAACATAATGAACTTAGAAGATTTTTCTTATAAAGTAAAGGAATCATAATGAACTTAGTTGGAATCTAAAAGAATAAGGATGAATTTAGTTAGAATCTAATGGAATGAAGGGAAACTAAGTTAAGATGGAACTAAGTAAGGGAAATTAGTTAGAAAGGGTAAAAATGTCCTTGAATATGATATCAATTTCCAATCACTATATAAAGGGGGGTCCAAAATGGAAGTCATTTTCAAACCACCCTTCTACAAGAGTCACACGTGAACTACCTCCCTCATATCCTTTTCATTTCACTTTCATCCTCTCTTTTTCAAAGCCTAAAACAAAATAGAAAAGACCCCACCTTTTAGAGAAATCACGTCGAAGAGATAGCCAAGTAGGAAGAGAAAAACAAGCTTTCTAGGAGATTATAAGGTATGTATAGGGAAGCCTTATGATAAAGATAATTTAAGCGTTGTTTAAATGTTGTTTATGTTTGAATAAGTGCTTGAAATCCTGTGAAGTATGACATGTATTTGAGAAATTGTTAGACTTGAGTTATAGTTACATGACTGAGTGCTTCTATGAATTTAAAATTTCATGTGTTGTTGAGTGTTTCTATAAATCTCTATGAAATTCATGTGTTGCTGAGTATTTCTATAAATCTCTGTATATGAATGATATGCTGAGATTCTGTACATGAATATAAAGTTGAGTTCTATACTTTATGTTGAAATTCTTAGTAAAATATATATGAGACAGTGATTGAAGAACTAATGTTGGAAATAAATATGAGTTGGTAAAATGAAAAAGAGTCAATTTCATGTGTCTCATGTGCATAAGAGTTGTCTCACAGAGGAGGTGTATATAAGAGATACCTCAGAGAGGAGGTATATATAAGAGTTGCCTCAAAGAGGAGGTGTGTCAGATAGCTGCAGGAACTGAGTCCGTGCGTTCAGACAAAAGGTGTTTGAGCTGGGGGGTAACTCTTGCGGTGGGGAATCATATCACCCATGATGATCACATGAAGTGTGGGTGAGAACCTGTGCAACACTGGGAGACCCTGACTGGTCGGATAAGTTCTATGCCACAAGGATGGGGCTATCTTGGCAGTTGGTACCAAATAATAAGAGTTCAAGAGAATCATGCATCTTGATAAGAGTCTAAAAGAATCATGCATCTTTAAGGATGTTGTTATTTGCATATTGAATATATTTTATTTGCTTAAATTATGTTTATCATAAACTTACCCTATATTTTTGTGTGTGTGGTTGACACCTGCTATGACCCCGATTTTATTTGGGTGAGCAGATGAACAGTAAAGAAGGATTGACAGACTGTTTTTGATGGAGGACTTTGTTGAAGATGTTTTGATTTAAGATGTTTTGTTGTAATAAATATTTTAGTTCTGTGTAATATATAATAGACTCTATATCGTTTTGTATTGTATTTTACAATATATTTTAGTTGTAAATGAACCAGACGTATAAATCTTTTGAATATTAATTAATAGTAACCTCGATTCAATAATTTTTAACAAGTTGACAAATTGATTTTTCATTAAAAATCAATAATAACAAGATGGTAAATTGAGGCATTACACATCTAGGTCCCAAATATATAAACTTAAGAGTGATGCTAAATATTATGTGTGAGATGATCCTTATATGTGGAAGTTTGGTAGTGACCAAGTGATCAGATATGTGTCAGATCATGAGATGCATCCTGTTTTTCAGTTTTATCATGGCACACCTACCAACGGTCATTTTGGTCCTCAGCGGATTGCTAGGAGAATGTTGGGTTATGGGTTCTATTGGCCCACCATTTTTAGAGATACTCATCATTTTTCCACCACTTGTGAGCAATGTCAGACAGCGGGAAGGACTATTAGACATAGGCATGAGATGCCCCAACAATCCATTATTTTATGTGAGATTTTTTTATTTTTGGGGTATTGATTTTATGGGTCCATTTCCTATTTATTTTATGTTTCTATTTTTGTTTTTGTTTTTGTTTTTGTGTCTGTATTTGTTTTCTGTTTTTGTTTACTGTATGCTATTTTTGTCTGTTTCTATTTTTGTAGTTGTTTTCTATTTTGTGTATTTGTTTTGTTTTGTTGTTTTACTTTTTTTACATACAAAAAAGATTTTGCAGTTGCTGTTTTATGATATTTTTTGAATTTATGCACTTTTTCATGTTTTTCATAGAATTTCTAACTTCTATAAATTGCGAGAGATGTACCAATTTTTTTTGGATTGAGAGGTTTCATGCTAGATATGAACTATTGTTGCAATTGTTAAAGTGATAAGTAGGCTTGGAAAATAAGATTTAAGGTGGATCATGTGTGATAGAATTATGCCTTGTGAGTTTTTGGGCCTTTATGGATGAATCACATTATTTCTTTCATGTTCTTTCATGTGTGATTTCACCCTTGTGCTAGATTACTTTAGATTTTGCCTTGCCTCTCTTGTCATTCCTTGTTGCACATGCATTGATTAAGATGATTTAGGCCTTCTCTTTTTTAGTCACTAGCCAAATAAACCTACCTTGCATTGATTACCATTGTCACCCTTTTTAAGCCTTTAACCTTTTTTTTTATTTTGTAGCTCATTACAAGTAAAAAAAAAAATGGAAAACCATGGTTGTCCTAAACTTTAGGGAGGAAAATGGGCCTTGGAATTGTTTTGGGAATGAGTTTCAAACAAGTGTGGGGGATTTGTATTTTGTTTTTCATGTAAGTTCCTTTATTTTTGTCATTTCATTTTCTTTTGATTTGTTGAAAAAAAAGTATAAGAAGGATAAGTTAAAAAAAAAAGTACAAACAAAGAAAAAGAAGAAGAAAAAAAATGCTATGAAAGTGTGTTGTGATTCATTTTCATTCTTGTGAATTCTTTTTATTTTAATGTTGTTGTTCTTCACTTTGTTTCTTTGTATTTGCGCCTCCTTTTTTTACTTTTTGGCTGCTCCCTATTGCCCCTCTTTTCTCTTAGTTTTAGCCTAAATATCCTTCTCATATCCACCCTTACCTAAGCCATACATTACAAACCAATAAAAGTCTTTTTGATCTTTTGATGCATGTGTAGTTCAAGTCAAAATTTGGATGTGCTAGTTACATGTGGTTCTTGAGTGTAAACACAAATCCATACACATTTGGTGAGGTTAAGTATTGTTCTTTGAGAAATTTCTATCACCATGGTATATTCTTAATTTTGAATTGACTACTTTTTCATTTTGAACTTTGTGATCGTGTGTTCATGGATTGCTTGTTACCTTGATACCATTCCTCCACTTTCCATCTTTCTCACTTTTGTGCATTATTAGGAATTTGAGTTATGGTTAAGTATTTTGAAATTTGTGTGAATGTTCATCCTTTTCTCCAATTCCAATTTCGATTTTAATTATTCTAAATGTGTTTAGGATTGGTAATAAATTAAGTTATTGATCAATTTTCTAATTCAAATCTAATCACAAATTGATTGGATGTATTTCAATCTGATTTATGATCTTAATGAATTTAGGGATTAATTCGATTGAATTACCTCTAATGACATTAATTGAACTTGCAAAATATGAACATCATGTGCAGAAAACTGTGATAATTCAAATTTCTTGGATTTGAATTGGATTGATGCTCTTAAATCTGTTTCATAGTCTGCTTCAAAACTCTATATCTTTGATAACTCTGCATTTCTATTTCTGTGTTTCTGCATTTATGCATTTCTTTAATTATCTGCAAATTGTTTGTTGAAATCCCTCATATCGTTTATAAGTGAATTGAAGTCAGAACCAAATTGGATTGTATCTCTGAGTCGTCCTAGGTTATTCTTGTACTGCAGAATTAATCATAGTTTTATTTGTTTTGGAAAGATTCATCAATCGTTATTAGTGACGCCAGTCAAAGTGGCACCACCAGTTCATCTTTGGTCATGTAGTGGGTGGCACCATCATGTTCCATTCCACCTATTTAGGTGAGCTTGTCAGAACAGGTGGCATCATCCTGTTTCATGTCACTAGTTCATCTTTAGTCATGTAGTGGGTGGTGCCATCCTGTTCCATGCCACCCCTTCAGGTTGTCTAAATAAGTCGCGTCACCTTGCCAGATGTTACACAAGAGGCGCTACTCTGAAGGTTGCCTCCTTCTATTTGTATTGAATAATTATAATTAAATAATTTTAATAATTAGTTTAATTTAGTAATTTTATTAAATAATTTAAGTGATTTTAGGTTTTCATAATTTTAATTTTAATTTAAGTGACTTAATTAATTTTGAATATTGTTTTTACTTTTATAAATTGTTGGTCTTTAGTTTAAACAAAAATTTTAATGCACTTTTAAAAAAAATAGAAGTGCATTATAATTTTTGTGAAAACTAAAAAGGATGTAAATAATTTTGTTACAAATTAATGTAAATTAAATATTTAACTAAATTTTATCATGAATATTTAACTAAGTATGACACATTAGAAACCTACTTTTGATGTTATATCGAATACTAATATTAGGTACTTAACAATACAAAGTACAAACAACCGATGGTTCTTCTACGAACCTCTTTAAGTAAGGACCCTACTACCTTGCAAATAAGAGCAAGACCTTGCAGATAAGAACAAAATATAGGATGTCACTCAAGCCCTACCTAGCCATAAATTCTCATCTCATTCACACTTCAATTGTTAGCCATAAATCAAAACAATATGCAAAAAAAAGGTACGATTTTTCCGGTCAAAAATGCACAGACACATAAGGAATAAAAAGGGGAAAATACTAAAACTATTTCACCATAATGTTCATATCAGCAACAAACAAACATATTATATATTATCTTGAACTTTATCATAAACAAGATGTGAAAAATATAACTATATAGCATATCAGGTTATATATATATATATACATATAATGAAATGTAAACTCATCAAGTTCTACCTAAAAACTTGTTCTTTATGTTGGAGAAGCAAACATAGGACATGTGTGCACCTTGAACATGTTAGAAAAAATAAAACATTAGGCAACTATAGAGAAACTACTTACCCAATAATGTAAATATCTGTTGGCTCATTGGTACAAAGCCAGTCCTCAATGTCAAGATCCTTACTTGGAGCTCTTCCAGCAACATTCCATGTGCCAATTGTTATCCTGTAAAATAACCATTTTATGATGCATTTCATTAATATCATTAAATTAATAACACAACATAACACATAACTTGACTACTACCACCATACCTCAGTTCCTTTGTATTTATGTATTGAACACACAGAGTTTTTGATTTCTTTCTTTTATGTTTTGTCTTGTAGCCCTTACAAGATGTGTCTGAATTACAAAATTAACATATTATCGTGATTTTAACACTCTGATCTCAATCAAATCTCAAAAACAGTCTATCATTTGAAAGTTCACAAAATTAGTAAAGCTAGTTGGCCTAAGAATTTAATTCCATATACTAAGAATTTAGTAGTTCTATGTTCCAGTCATTCTTTTGTTTTAGTTCTTTTCCTCTTCTTTTCTCCCTTCCTCCTTTCACCCTTCTTTTATTTTAGTTTTTTTTATCTCTTTTGTTTTATTTCCACTTTTTTCTTCCCCTCTCCCTTTCTTTTTCTTTGTCTCATTTTTGATTTATCATTGGGTTCATCTACCACTGACCCCAATTAACTTGGGTTAAAGGTGTTGTGGATGTTGATGTTGATACTTTGCAGTCAGTAACATATTTGGAATTTGCTTCAGATTTCCTTTGTTTTTCCAAGGATCATTTTAGCTCCACACTTGCACCATAAAGATTAATACATAGGTTTTTCATGTCCTCCAAAAGGATGGAACAAAATTATGCAAGTTATGGAAAGATAATGTGTTTAGATTATATATTTCATAACAAGCTGCTTCTATAACTGATTATGTAATAACCAGAGCAAGTAATGACAGAAGGTGTATAAAAGCAAAGAGCACATATTATTCCTTTAAAGAACCATGGTAATGCAAATGAATAAAGTATTTGCCTGATATTTGACTTGGGAATATCGATTGTGTTCTGAGTGGACAATTATCTTCACACAAGCCAAGTCTTAAATCTTTAAGAGAGCAAGCTGAAGGAGAATTGAAAGAACAAAGAAGGGGAAAAAAATGAAAAAGACAAAGAAAATGATCAAGTTAAATAGGGAAAAACATATAGTATAGCCTAAAGCATACCATCATCTTCACTCTCAATTTCAATGTCCACTTCATCTTCACTAAAATCATACACCTCTGGCTTTATGCTTAACCATTTCTTCATCACAAGGGAAGGCCAAAAGGCCTGCAATGAGACAACATTAAAAGCTTCTAAGAAACATAGTTATCCTTAAACACAAGTCAGAGTTAAGTATACAAGGCGCGTTGATGCTTACCTCTAAGCATTTTCCTCTCCTTGTTTCCATTGCCTCAGGTCACAAATACTATAACTGAACCAAAAAAAGCACTTGTTTTGTGTGCTGTGTATTAAGAATTTCAAAGTTCTAGCTCTTAAATATGGAAACAGTCACTAAAATGTTTTAGGCACTATTTGACAGCCAATTTTTTAAAAAAGTGGTATTTCTCAGATTGTAACAATTAACAAAACAAAGTTGGAGTTATTTGAGTGCAAAATAGAAGGGAGTTCCTCTATAGAGCCAAAAAGAAAAAGATAGAAAATGTGTGACTATATAACATTATAGCCAGATATCCACATCCACAACTTGTAGAAGGAGAAAAGAAAACAAATAATAATAATGGTCCTTATTGCACTAGTGAATTGTCCGAATGATAATAAAAACACAGGAAAAGAAAGTCCTAAAAGGAAAACGCTCTTATTAATTGAAATTTTGGGAGAAACCTAAAAGGAAATCCAATGACACTAAATATCACATTCAAGAGGATATATATATATATATATATATATATATATATGTATACACACACACACACACACACACACACACATATATATATATATATATAAGTAGAGTTATGTTATTGGTGTACCACTTCTCCACAACACGATTTTAACCCATATTCCATTAATTCTCTTTAAAAGATAAATCATGGAGCCAACACCAACAAACAAAACTGTTGGACTAACTAGAGTTCAAGAGTTACAATAAAGATAAAGGAAAGAAGATATCTATTAGGGGTGTGATTGAATCGATTAAAAATAAAATAATATATATATATATATATATATATATATATATTATGGCCACTAAAACACCCCTAAAGACCAAAAGTCTATCCATCCACTCGTACTCCATAACATATTAATAAAATGTAGAGAATAAATTATACTGCAGCAATAATAGATTAGATATACAAGGCTTATTTAACATACAATCAAGTCTATAATGTACTGGAATAGTAACATCATGAGTGTTTTCCTAATATGATCATATGGATGAGTTCACGGGAAGAAAACTTCTAAAACTGAAGCTTTTTCGAAAAACATTTTTTCTCTGCTTTAATCGATTACCAGTAAATGGTAATGTATTACTTAAGCTTTTGAGAACACTTTAATCGATTACAAGAGTATGGTAATCGATTACACTACACAAAGTCACAGAAAATTCTTCCTGTGATAACCGATTACGATATTATTGTAATCGATTACTTGGCGCGTGTCTAGAACAAATATTTCCTATGATAATCAATTACAATTTGAATTAATGGATTACATTGCTCATAAATCTTTTCAAGAAAGTTCAAGAACACTTTAATCGATTAAAAGAGTTATTAATCGATTACATAAGTGAATTTAATCGATTATATTAGTGAGTTCTAGTAGTATAATATATTTCCTTTTGCTTCTTGCCTTTTGCAAAAGAAGCAAACTTATTGTTGTGTTTGAAAAAAATAGGTATAACAATAACTCAACTACAGGTGTTGGCCGAGTAAGAATTGGTGGAGTTGCAAGGTGTGTTTTGAATTCAGTGAACATCCTTTCACATTGGTTTCCCCATTGATAGTCTTTTGGTTGCTTGAGTAACTTGAAAAATGGTTTCTCCTTTTCGGCCACTTTTGGAAGGAAACGAGATAATGATGTTAATCTCCCAATTAACTTTTGCACCACCTTCAAATTTTATGGACTTCTCATTGTGATTACAACTCACACTTTATGGCTCACCTAAAAAATTTCCTCCTCCAACCACAAAAGTGTGCTTCTCAGGATTAAGTCGCATGTTATGCTTCCTTAGCTCGACAAAGATGTCAGCTAAGTCCTTTAGATAATCCTCTAGATTTAGAAATTTGACAACCATATCACCAACTTACACCTTAACATTTTTCCAATTAGCCTCTGGTAGGTTGCTCCAGCGTTCTTCAAACCAAAAGGCATGAGTAGGCATCTGGGAAACTCAGGATTTTGAATCCACAAATACCATCAACAAGACAATCAATGTTGTGTAGTCTATGTGCTCAATTCTCCATTTTTCATTGGACTTCTTCACCATCACTAAATTTGCAAGCCATGTGGAATATTTAACACCTCTAATGAAACTGAATTTGACCAGCTCTTCAGGAATTTCTTGGGAAGTTCATCTATTTTCTTCTCCAAGTTTCCTTTTTTTATGAGCTATAGGTTTAGCATGAGAGAATATGGAAAGCTTGTGGCTGATGAAGTTAAGGTCTACACCTGGCATGTCAGTTGCACTCCAGGCGACCAAATCAACATCTTGCTTAAGCACTTCTTCTATGCTTCTTTTGAGGTCTTCATCTATTTCCTTTTAGATCTTTGTACATTGGTGAAGCTCCTTTTTGAGTTGGAATGAGCTTAAATTTTCAATTGGAATATATGACAAATTAAAAGAACTTTTTAGATGAAAATTTGCTACATGATTGGCACTTGCAACTTTGATTTTTTGTGTCTGAGGTAAGAGTATAGGGTAAAACTTGGAGGCTCTGAGCATAACACTCACAAGCTTCTTCATGATCTGTTTTAACAGTAACAATATCTATTGATTGTTGGACAATGAACGATAGAGGTAGGGTGCACGATAACATTAGTTGTTCAATCTTCTGTAATATGGTGGAACATCCAGTCATGTAAAAGGGAGCGTCCAGTTTGGTGGTTCATTAACATAGGTTGTGTTGTACTTATAACTGTTTTATGTTTTTCTATTGTAACTATTTTCAGTTAGTTGTTATCTCTTTTATAAGGAGCTTTGTATTATGGGTTCAGAGAACTTGAGAGTGCTTTGAACCCTTCATTGTAAATTCTATTTTCTCCTTCTATCATCTAAGCTTTCCTACCTAAATAGAATTTCTTGAATCTTTTCCAACAACTTGGTATCTACAGCTTTGGTTCAAGATCAATTTCACATCTATTTTGTGGTAGCTCAAGTCATCAATTATCAACCATTTTGTTTGTTTTCTGTTCATCCTGCATCTTCAAGATTCTATCAAGAAGATGGTCAACACAATCAAGATCGAGAAATTCACAGGGAATAATAGCTTCAACCTTTGGCGCATCAAGATGATAGCCTTGTTGAAAGAATAAGGTCATTTTGGTTCCTCTCTGCGGTTAAAGAATTTGGTTGGTGGAAGCAACACTGTCCAAAGAAACATTTTGTTGCTGCTCTTGTCTAGAATGACTCTTCATTGGAAAGTGATTTGGTTTTTGCTAATGGTGAACAACTACAACAACATTTTGATCAATGGGTACTGGACTCAGGTTCTTCATATCATGTGTGTCAACACAGACATTGATTTGTGACATATGAGAAGAAGTCAGGGTGTGACATATGGCGCATAAAAAAATTAAAAAAATTGTGGATTTGAAGACGATTTCCTCAAAAACTGTCTTAGAATGTATGCTTTCTAAGATGGTTTTTGACCGTCTTCGAATGTATTTAAAAATAAAAAATAAAAACATTAAATTCGAATGACGGTTTTCTTTCAAAAATCGTCTTCGAATGTATACTTTCTAAGACGGTTTTTCAAAGAACTGTCTTAGAATGTCTTTTTTAAAAAAAAATGGGAATTCTAAGACGGATTTTACAAAAGTCGTCTTAGAATTCTCAATTTTTTATTTTTTTAAATTAAATAAAATGATAAAATAATAAATAAAATTTCTCCTATTAATTAGGCATGGAACTCCCAGACCCCGCCATGACTTTGTCATTGCAAGTTCAACATTTGTGAACACAGAAACAATTGTTGGAATAACAGGAAAAATCACTATCACCAATCATTGAGTTGCAAGCAGAAGCATCACATAAGAATATAAAGAACATTATACCAAAATTACAACATCTACCAATTGCTTTCTTAGCTCAACAACAATTACATTCAACAATTGTACATGTATTTATTATGTATATATAACTTGTACTAAGTTCATTTTCAACTAGAATGCAATCTGTTTCCAAAAAAATATTATAATTTTAGCGATATAATATTTAATAATAATGGAAACAAATAACATAGTAGAATGGTATATATATATATATATATGTATATATATATAGAATTTGACATGCTTAATTTTAAACTATCAGGTCACTTAATCTCATGCTCCAAAACACATTTTATAAAGTAAAAAGTAAATATATTTCAGGTCTATAGTTCCCCTTGATTATGTTTTTGTTCTTGAAATTTAGGTTGAATCTAGTTTTTGTCTTTCAATTTAAATAAAACAAATAGTCTTTAGAATTTCAAAAATAAACTTTTAGTCCCAGAGCACTAAATTTAAGGGAATAAAATAATTTTTAGTTCTTAAACAATAAACTTATTGGACTCCTCACGTTCTCATGATGATTGAGAGAGGAAGGTTGTCATAAGCATTAATGATTACCTCAAGTTTGAAACACCTTGACTGCTCAGAAGCAAGCTGACCACGTATTGATTGGAATTCCTGCATTTTCAGTGCAATAAAAATGAAGACATGGTGATAGGATTATAGAATAATATTCAAATTTTGTCTATAGATCTCATGCATGACTCCATTCTTCTTATATTTATTAATATATTATTAGAAACACTATTTTCACCATATAACTTAAGTCCTTTGTTAGCCCTACATAAATAAAGGAGTTGTCATAGCATAGTGAAATTATTAGATTTTAACACCATCATTTACATTAAAAATAGTGTCTCGAAAAGAATTCAACAAGCTATAATAATTCCCAACAAGAATAGTTGTCATGGCATAGTGAAATTATTAGATTTTAACATGTTTATAGTGGTAAAGAAAGGCACATAATAATTTAACACAGACTAAGAAAATGAAATTAACATTTTGTTTGTGTTCCAATTATTTAAAATAAATTAAAGTGTTTGTTAGATATCAATCTGGAGCATCAGAGCTTAAGGAAGAAAGGAAAATATTGCAGAGAAAACAAAGATAGTTTTGTGATAACCCTCATTATGGCGCGGTTGGCGCCAGATCCCGCGCTGGTAGCGCCAGGGATCTTTGGAAGAAAACCCTTTGAAGGGTGTGGCACTGATGGTGCCAGGTCTGGCGTTGATGGTGCCAGACCCACTGGAACTTGACGCCCAGACCGTCAGAGCCACGCGAGGGGCGCCAGAGGTTTTCCAGCCCGCGCGGATAGTGCCATGGGTGGCGCTGATGGCGCGGGAAGTGGTCTGGAAAACCAAGTTTCACTGGAATTCCACGCGGTCAGCGCCAGGTGTGGCGCGGATGGCGCCATAGGCCAGGGGAGGTTGCGCTGATAGCGCCAGAGTGGCGCGGGTGGCACCACAGGTTCTGGAAGCTGACGCTGGAGGCGTGGATGTGGCGCTGTTGGCGCCAGGGCCACCGCCATGTTGGCACGGGTAGCGCCGGAGCTGGCGCGGATCGCGCCAGAGCTCGGGTAGGCCCAATATTAAAGGGTAGTCGCGTTTTCTGAAGAAGAAAACTTCTTCTTCTTCCTCCTTATGCCCTAGCCTCCATTAATGCCTGTTCCAAGCTTCCTAGGACCTTATTTGTTGGCCTAAACACCTCCCTAAGACCTAGAACTTGAGAAAAACCGATTAGAAAGCTATAATCCTTCATCCTTTTCTTTGAACTGAGCAAAATTCATTCTCTCAGAAAACCCTTGGAAACTTGAGTTTGACGAAGAATCAAGGGCTCAACAGGGACAACAGAGCTTGAGGAAGCAGTCCTGCAGCTTGTCTGGTTGCCACTGAGGTAAGAAACTTGAGTTTCTTCGGTTGATTTTGAGAGTTGGGGTTTTCTGGATTTTGTGATCTATATTGATCTGGGGCTAGAATTAGCCCAGGGTTCTGTAGAGAAACCTGTTTAGAACTGTCTAGTGATGAAGGATTAGCTTTCAGTTTTTGAATTGGTGAACTTTGTATATTGGCTCTGTGGATGCATGTGTGACTGTTGTAGGGTCAC
>PYAF01001135.1:77408-90733 GCA_007407185.1 Glycine tomentella | reverse complement strand
GCTAAGTATTTTGAAAAATAGACTAAGTCTGGTTTAATCGATTAAAGCATTGAAAGAATCGATTATTTTGTTCATAAGGCATTCTGGAAAATCATCATGAACACTTTAATCGATTACTCCATCGGATTAATCGATTATATGAATCTTAGCATGCTTTGATATTGGCTTTATGACTGGTTTAATCGATTACCATGTAGCTATAATCGATTACATGCTTATTTGGAAAATACAGTCACGCTGCATTAATCGATTACCACTTCTTGTAATCGATTACCTAGTTCATTTCATGTTTTGCATTCACGCTGACTTAATCGATTACCAATAATTGTAATCGATTACATTACATACATGATTTTTTACATTGTCTGGTTTAATCGATTACCATGAAATGTAATCAATTATTTTACTAAAACAGGATTTTTGCTTAGTTTGATGTAATCGATTACGTGTCGGGTTAATCGATTATTTAACTCGTTACATGAAAACAAGAAGTCACCAAGATCATTTTAATCGATTACAGGAGCCTGAGGAGCGCTTTTAATCGATTAAATTAGTTACGAAAATTAGTATAAATTGAACCCATGCCTTCTATGATTAAAAAAATTCAACAAGAACTACAATTTTCGAATTCTAAGCATTGTTAGAGCTTTCTAAGGATTCACAAAGGCATTCCCCTAGGTTCATTGAGTCTTGCTTCTATTGATTCATTCATAGGTCACTAAGGTGTTAGTGAAGCAAGCAATTCTTTCACAAAGGCTAAGGAAAGCTGTTTTGCATAATTGGTTTGCATTCAACCTGAGATTTTCATTCATATGCATTTCATTCTTGGATCATCAGGTGAATTCTTTCCTTACTCTTTGTGGGTGTAAAATTTTTCTGTTGAATCTTTGTATTTGTGGTTCTATTGTAAGTGATTTTTCTTTCAAGTGGAGATAGGGTATCTCCAAGGACAGCTGAGTAGTGTTCTCAGTGTGGGTGTGGCTTCTAAGGATCTAATAGGGTTTTAGATCTCTGAACTTCATCTAGGGTTGATGAAGAGAAGCTTGTAAATACTTGTAAGAACAATATTTGCAATAGTGGAACTCTACTCTAGAGTTGAGTAGAAGAAATTGGATGTAGCCTCATAGGTTTTGAGGTGAACCAGTATAAATCTTGTGTTTTGATTTATATTCTGCTGATTTGATTATACTTGTGTGAATTCTGTTTTGCATGTGTGTTCTTGTGGCATAACAAGTCTTGGATTAATCTTGGATAAAGATTCTTGTTTGTTTATGTGATAAAGATCCAAAAGGCAATAAAACTCTGATTTGAAACTCTGATTTTCATCAAAGAAATTTTAATTTACCAAGACTAACCAATTCACCCCCCCTCTTGGTTAAGTGTGAAGTGTTCCTTATTTTTCACAAACAGTACAAAGTACAAACAACCAATGGTTCTTCTACGAACCTAACTAAGTAAGGACTTTACTACCTTGCAAATAAGAGCAAGACCTTACAGATAAGAACAAAATATAGGATGTCACTCAAGCCCTACCTAGCCATTAATTCCCATCTCATTTCACACTTCAATTGTTAGCCATAAATCAAAAAAATATGCAAAAAAAAGTAGGATTTTTTCGGTCAAAATTGCATAGACACAGAAGAAATAAAAAGGGGAAAGTATTAAAACTATTTCACCATAATGTTCATATCAACAACAACAAATATATAATATATCACCTTGAACTTTATCATAAACAAGTTGTGAAAACATATAACTATATAGCATATCAGGTTATATATATAATGAAATGTAAGCTCATCAAGTTCTACCTAAAAACTTGTTCATTTTGTTGAAGAAGCAAACATAGGACATGTGTGCACCTTCAACATGTTAGAAATAACAAAACATTAGGCAACTAGATAGAAACTACTTACCCAATAATGTAAATATTTGTTGGCTCATTGGTACAAAGCCAGTCCTCAATGTCAAGATCCTTGGAGCTTTTCCAGCAATATTCCATGTGCCAATTGTTACCCTGCAAAATAACCATTTTATGATGCATTTCATTAATATCATTAAATTAATAACACAACACAACACATAACTTGACTACTACCAACATACCTCAGTTCCTTTGTATTTATGTATTAAACACACAGAGTTTATGATTTCTTTCTTTTATGTTTTGTCTTGTAGCCCTTACAAGGTGCATCTAAATTACAAAATCAACATATTATGGTGATTTTCACACTCTGAACTCAATCAAATCTCAAAAAAAATCTATCATTTGAAAGTTCACAAAATTAGTAAAGTTAGTCGGCCTAAGAATTTAGTTCCATATACTTTGTAGTCAGTAACATATTTGGAATTTTCTTTAGACTTCCTTTGTTTTTCCAAGGACCATTTTAGCTCCATACTTGCACCATAAGAACATAGGTTTTTCATGTCCTCCAAAAGGATGGAACAAAACTATTCAAGCTATGGAAAGATACTGTGTTTAGATTATATATTTCATAACAAGCTGCTCCTATAATTGATTATGTAATAACCAGAGCAAGCAATGACAGAAGGTGTATAAAAGCAAAGAGCACATATTCTTACTTTAAAGAACCATGGTAATGCAAATGAATAAAGTATTTGCCTGATATTTGACTTGGGAATATAGATTGTGTTCTAAGTGGACAATTATCTTCATGCACACCAAGTCTTGAAACTTTAAGAGAGCAAGCTAAAGGAGAATTGAAAGAACAAAGAAGGGGAAAAAAATGAAAAAGACAAAGAAAAGGATCAAGTTAAATAGGGAAAAACATATAGTATAGCCTAAAGCATACCATCATCTTCACTCTCAATTTCAATGTCCACTTCATCTTCACTAAAATCATACACCTTTGGCTATATGCTTAACCATTTCTTCATCACAAGGGAAGGCCAAAAGGCCTGCAATGAGAACATTAAAAGCTTCTAAGAAACATAGTTATCCTTAAACACAAGTCAGAGGTAAGTATACGAGGCATGTTGCTGCTTACCTCTGAGCATTTTCCTCTCCTTGTTTCCATTTCCTCCGGTCACAAATACTATAACTGAACCAAAAAAAGCACTTGTTTTGTGTACTGCGTATTAAGAATTTCAGAGTTCTAGCTCTTAAATATGAAAAGAGTCACTAAAATGTTCTAGGCACTATTTGACAGCCAATTTTTTTAAAAAAATGGTATTTCTCAGATTGTAACAATTAACAAAACAAAGTTGGAGTTATTTGAGTGCACAATAGAAGTGAGTTCCTCTATAGAGCCAAAAAAAAAGACAGAAAATGTGTGATTATATAGCAATAAAGCCAGATATCCATATCCACAACTTGTTGAAGGAGAAAAGAAAACAAAGAATAATACTGGTCCTTACTGCACTTATGAATTGTCCGAATGATAATAAAAACATAGGAAAAGAAAGTCCTAAAAGGAAAACACTCTTATTAATTGAAATTTTGGGAGAAACCCATAAGGAAATTCAATGACACTAAATATCACATTTAAGAGAATATATATAGAGAGTTATATTGTTGGTGTACCACTTCTCTACAACACTATTTTTCTCCATATTCCATTAATTCTCTATAAAAGATAAATCATGGAGCCAACACCAACAGACAAAACTGTTGGACTAACTAGAGTTCAGGAGTTACAGTCAAGATAAAGGAAAGAAGATATTTGTTAAGGGTGTGATTGAATCGATTAAAAATAAAATAATATATATATATATATATATATATATTATGGCCACTAAAACACCCCTAAAGACAAAAAGTCCATCCCTCCACCTGCACTCCATAACATATCAATAAAATGTAGAGAATAAATTATACTGCAGCAACAATAGATTAGATATACAGGGTTTATTTAACATACAATCAAGTCTATAATATACTGGAATAGTAACATCATGAGTGATTGCCTAATATGATCACATGGATGAGTTTATGGGAAGAAAAATTTTAAAACTAAAGCTTTGAGGAATCCAATTATTGATGCAAAGTGAGAGAGCTAACATCCATTAGTGCCAAATGCAGCTGACCAACAAAGTGCAAATACTCTGGTAAAAGAAAGAAAACATAAAACAGATCGCAAGCATAATGGTATTTTTAAATACTTTGATATTTGTAATTAAAAAATATATGAATTAATTATGAAACTCATGTTAAATGAAAGGATCATATTGAAAATTTTCAGAAAGTTGTACATTACAAACAAAAAAAGCCCCCCAAAAATAGTACATATAATTATCACTGTCAAATTGTACATACAAGTTTTTTTAACTTTTCAGATAAGCTTCAATAAGGACCCAACCAAGAAAGAAAGCTTATTATCATGAAATATCTTTACAAACTAAAAATTTATGAGAAAGAGATGAAGCATGAAATATGAAAGACATTAAAGGGAAGAGTGGTACCAAAATATAGAGACAGAGTTGAAAAAAATGTTACGATATTGATGTTTGAAAGCTGTCAATGTTTAAATTTATAGACAGTCAGCAAAATTTTAATTATTGACATGAAAATGATTCATCTTCTATTATAGGAAACATAAACTAAAAATATGATCAATGGGAATTTTCTTGTCAGCAAAATAGGGAACTCACTTTGGGCCTATGAAGCATGGATATATTTTAATTTTTTTTTCACCGTATCGGACACACGTCCGATATCGACACGTTCTCGATACCCCAATTTAGTCAACAATTTTCAAAGGTAATTTTTGTAAATAGAAAAAAAATTGCCCTAAACTAGAAGAATGTTTGTTCTTCCTCCATTTTGCGCTCACCTCACCTCTTCGAATTCGACAACGGCACAACGCAAGGCAGCGCTGCACCTGTACGTCATCTCGCTTCCTGTTGCAACGCCGCTCGCGCGCCCCCCTGCTCGCACGCTGCTCGCGTGACGGGTCCATGTTCGGAATTGGATTTGAGACCATAGACGATGATGATGAAGGTGACGATGCCATTTGAAGAATGTTCAATTCTTAAAAATAAGAATAAAAAATTTTCAGATTCAAGTGGATAAGAATTAAGAAAGAAAGAAAGATGTTTATTGGGGGAGAAAGGTGGTGGTTAGCGGAATGGAACAGAAAGGAACAGGTGAGATGTCCCTGTTCCCTGCACTGGGAGGTGAGGTTGAACTAAAGGGTGAGAGAAACGATGGACGAGACATATAAAGGGAGAGAGACTGCCAAAGCACGTGTCCTTTTCTTTTTTTTATTTACTTAGTTGGATCGTAACTTGAGACATTTGTTGATGTATGCACCCTTAATTAGTTTTCATAACTACACCCCTTACACTCTCCTTTTGGGCCTGACCCATTCTGGAAACACACCACTATTTACACCATTCCATTGTTCATGTATGTACCCTTAATTAGTTTGGGTGTTATTAATATGAAATACACTCTATATAAAAAATATATTATTTAATACTAAGACGTATCAGGAACGTATCAAAATATTAGTATTTTTGAAGTAACATATCGAAGTCTCGTATCGAAAACATATCGAAAACGCCGCATCGGTGTCGGTGCTTCTTTGCTGTAGGCAAGTCCAATCTCATTTTTTCCTTTCAACTTCATTAGTATTGGCTTCCTTCGTTTTTCCCTTATGTTTTGAATTTTAGACATCGTGTGTTTCTGGAAAAATTTAAAAAATTGCATTTGTAGTAAAACCAAAAAGCAACCATCAGCAAACCAGAAGACACTATATAAGGGACAATTGAACACATGTATAATGTATTTGATGACAACATGAGAACATAGGGAAAAAATTGTATGAGTAATTTAAGAATTAAGATACTAGTCAGTTTCACATGCATATTTGTATATGAACATAACAACAAAGAAAACATGAGACATATTTAACGAAGAGGTTAAGAGGCAGAGAAAACAATAGACTGCCTCTTGGAACATACTCAGAGATCACTAGTTTCTCATCTTTTTTGAAATGATAGGCTAAAGGGGTCAATATATTCTAGTGTTTAAGCTTTGTAAGCTTCTTCATCTCTACATCAAAATCATCTTTCTCTAGAACATTCATTTCTCTAGTCCTCTTCACCACCAAATGCTATAACAATGAGAAAGAATTCACATGATAGCAAAGATTTTGAATATGAGTATACTCACCAAATGCTCTGCACTACTAATTAATGAAACAATAAATAATACCTCTATCATGGAACAAATAGTTTCATTATCTTCCAACTCTATTTCACACTCGTGGTCTTGAGAATTGAGTTTTTCTCCTGATACTGTTGTTAAAGAAAAACAAATTGAGAATTGAGATTTTCTCTTGAGAACAGATAGTAAATCATTATTAACAAGGCCGTCAATCATGGAGGTCCAGGAAACAACGTCTCTGTGAGGCATTATATCAAACAGGGCACGTGTAAGGCCCAAGTCATCAAACTCGGAGTACATATGAACGAGCACATTCTGGATATAAAGATATGGGCTGAAGCCCAATTTGGTGAAGAGAGAGTTGAGTTGTTTCCCCAGAGGATGGAGTTTGGAAAGCGCACAACATTTGAGGAGAAAGGGGAAAGTGAAGTTATCGGGTGGGGTGGGCATAGAGAGGAAGAGGAAGAGGGCGTGGAAGTGATAGGTGGGGTGGGTGGTTTGGGATAAAGCACGAAGGAGGGTGTTGTACAGTAAGAGTTCAGAGTTGAGGTCACCAAAGGGGGAGAGAGCGGTGAAGGTGAAGATCTTAGAGATGTTATGCGATGCCTCCTTGTTGGAGGATCCCTAAGAGACGGTATAGGAGACAACGAAGAGGGTTAGGGTGGTGGTGGTTTGAGGAGAGACTTTGGGAGGTGGTGTCTGTGACGATGGCGGTGAGGCTTATGGTGTGGGGTCGTGAGCTTGGTTTTTGTGTTTTGGAGTCAGCAGAGAGCTTTGTGACAAGATAAAGAGATAATAAGAGTTTTAGAAAGTTAACCACATTGTTTTTTTTAAACCGATATTAGCATTTCTTATAACAACATCGATTTTTAAAAATCGATGTTAACATTCAAATAACTATATCGGTTTTTTAAAAACTGATGTTAACATCGACATAACAACATCGATTTTTTAAAAACCGATATTAGCATCGCCACATTAACATCGATTTTTGAAAAATCGATGTTAACAATAAAAAAATATATTAAACCCAAAGTTTTTATTATAAAAATATGTTAAGAGTAAACCTTTTAATTAATATTTTTTTTTATCTAACATAAACACTACAAGGAAAATTACCTATATCTATATGGATAGAAACTGTCACCATAAGTCCAAAAGTTGTAAGTAAATGTATAAAGAACTTTGATCTATGAACATTTTTTACATCAACTTTGAGGTGTGTAGTGATATTAAATAGTATATGAGTATAGTATATGAGTATAGGTTTTACTTATGAATATTTTTTTCTATAATTATAATTAATTGTCACTACAGGCAATACATACAAGTTTGAAATATGTAGGTAATCCATGTTAAATTGTACCTATAACCTCCAACCATAGGTTAAAGACATTTACTTGTACCTACACCTTCCAACCATAGGTAAATGTCATATATTAAAAAAATCTCCTAGTTACTCCGTTAATAGTTATCAAATTATTAAATTAAATATATTTTATTATCTTTTTGATTATTTTTTATGAAAAAAATGATATAATTAAATTTCTGACAACCCATTCCTCTTAGTTCTAACATTCAATGGGTATTTAAATTTGTACATCATACTTACTAAAACCATATATTAATACCTATAAGAAAAGTGCTAACACACACTTTCAAACACTACTCCTTCTAATTGGTTAAAATTTGTTGATAACTTCAAGATTAGGAGAGAGAATCAATAAATATGATGTGGTATCCACAAAATTTATCATGTTCAATAAAAAATTTGACCAATAAGAGAGAGTGTACAAAAGATTAATAAAATGTGTATTCCTGGCTAGCACTTCTCTTACCTATGATTAGAAGTTAAAAGTTCCTAAGACCCTAATCTACCTCCAATATGGTGTTGATTATTTATAGTGTATTTGGTAGAGGGGGAAGGAGAGAAATCTAAGGTGGGACCCGTAACTTCTACACTCTACATTAATTCAAATATGTTTCCTCTATTTTCGTCATCTCAACCAAACACGCTCCTAGTGTGTTACTTTTCATTTACCATATCCAATGTTATAAAAACTGATCCGGTCATCAACCCAATCGAGGCACTGGGTCAATGGGATAGAGAAAGATAAAAAGAAACAACAATTTGGAAAAGGGCAAATCACCTATTTGGTCCTCTATTTTATTTTTTTCTTGTTCAATTTGGTCCTTAATCTTTCAAAAACATTATTTTCAGTGTAAACTTAACACCGTTCATGAAACAAAGATATTGATAAAAACTGCAACAAAATGTAAGTTTTTTCTTTCCTTCATCTTTCTTCTCTTTTTTTTCCTTCTCCTTCCTCCTCCCTCATCTTTTGCCACCCCAAACCCATTAACAGTATCAAACCTTCTCTCATTCTCCTTCGCTTTCACACTCCTTATTTTCTCCCATGGTTGCCACTAACGAATCCTTACCCAAAACCCTTGCCAGAAGCACGTCGTGGTGGAAGCCCAAGGCAATGCCCTTTGCACCTTCAGCTCAAGGTCACTAAAGCCCCCAAACCCGTCATCAAAGCCCTAAATGCCGACAAACTTATTACAAGTTGAATATGAAGTCGCATTTTGCATTATATCTCAATCCTATGTTTGGAGTGTTTCTCTATCACTCCTCTTTGCAAGATCTGCACCCCAAACCCCTACTGCAGAGGGAGTTGAGAAGAACAATGTGCACCGCCACCACCACGCTTACTTCTTCTGATCTAGGTAGAACTAAAACTCTCTCGCATCGTTCGCTTCTATTCTTTCTTCCTTCGCTTTTTTGTTTTAGTTTTCATTTTTAAAATATTTCAAATAGTTTTTGAGGTAAACTCCACCCTTACAGAGATCATTTTGGTCCTTTTTTAAAACATAAAGGACCTAAATAAAATTCTAAGAGATAAATGACCAAATTGAACAAACAAAAAAAAGATAAATGACCAAATAGGTCATTTGGCCTTTGAAAAAAATCAAATAAATTATAAAAGAATCAAAAACCCCAATCATCAATTACAAAACTCAAACAATGATTCAAAAAAAAATCAAATGAATTTAAGAAGAAAATCCCATTTTCTTCTAGAGGATAATGTTAATTATCAGACGAAACTTGAAGAGAAAGAATATCCCATTGCAGATTCTGGTATTGGAATTGATTGGAATTGTAATTATTCTTATCAAATCCACTATCCAAGTAGTCTGATCTTCTCTCTTGTATAGTGTTGGTCTGATGTTCAATCTCCTTGCTTCAATGTGCAATAGGGTAACCTGTAGAAGGGACTTTGACACTCAAGTTAGTTAGTTCCAAGGTATTTTGTGTGCATATATACCTTCTATAATGTTTGGCTGAGTATATATGAAGCATGTGAGGAGGTTATAGCTCGGTAGCGACTCCTCACCAGTTCACCAAGTACCCCCTAGTGGAGGTCACGTCTTTTCATGCCTGAGTATAGGACATATGTCTAAGTACATACTGAGCATATTGTAACGACCTGCCTCATCGCTACAATTATGAAAATGATAATAAATTTTTGGTGATAATACAATTATCATACACATATTACAATTACATAATTAAACACATATATACATATATATTAAATCAGTACATGCCATCCACATGTTAGAACTTCCTTTAGTTTTACATGTATATACACCTGAAATTACATATCTAACAAAAAACCAAAGAATTAACTAAGAAAGAGTTGATCAACAAAACACAACTTTTTCTCCAAAAAGAAATCCAACATCATCACGTCGGCTTGGCGGCTCCAACCAAAAAGAATCCTTCTCCAGGGTCACCTATTGTTGCTCATCTGCTCACACGAACAAAGGTTTGTGATTATCACAAGTACCAACCACATGGTACAATAAAAACAAGGGTGAATTTAGTATATAAAACCAACAAAAGCATTAGATAACATCACTTGGGAAAAAGACAACACAAACCACCACAATTATTACCACAAACCCATCATTCCATTACACATTCAACAAAAACAATCATCCAATGCATTCCACAACTTAAACAATCATGTTCAAAATGATGTATGCATTTGACTCATCACATCACTCAGCCTGCAATGTGGTACCATCCTCACGGAAATAGTCTCTCTCAGGAAAATGATGCAGTAGCTCGTCGAGGTCACTCTGCCGTGCACTGGTCACTCCCCCCTATGGTGATCAACCCTGAGTCAGAATGGAGTTCCAAATAGAGTGATGCCCCCTAGTACCCCCGTACTTATTGCCACCATTCTATTTCTATCTATGAAATATGAAGTATGAACATGGGCACCATCAATGCAATGACCATGGATAAATATGGATTAGAATTTTAAACAATATCTTTCTCTCTTTGGATGCTTAAAATTCATAAACCCCCCCTCGCTAGGTTATCCAGTCATGCTTTCCCATGTACATACACTGTAACACCCCAAAATTTCCATAACTATAGCCAAAGCATTATATGAATTATTCTTGCATAACTATTAATGCACATTTTAGGATTTGATACTCTATATTTGAAAGATTAGAGTGAAATATTAATTGGAGATATTACGGAAATATTTAAAGAAAAATAACCATATTGTCCTTACCGTAAATTAGAAATGACAAAAATACCCTTGAAGGTAAAAGGACAATAATGCCCTTGGATATTTTGAGAATTATAAAAGTGCCCCTAGATATTTTAAAAAGATATTTTAAGATGAAAACTTACATAAATGCCCTTGGATATTTTGGAAATGACAAGAACACCCTTAGATATTTTTAGTAGATATGACAATTATGCCCCTAGGATGAGGGATGAATTTACCATAATACCCTTCAGGCTAGAAATGATCAAATATTCTTAGGGATTCTGTGGGAACCTGATGAAATTACAAGAATACTCTTAGATAGTTAAGATATTTTGTGACAAGGCACCTTAGACTAAAATCTTTATGAAAGTGACAATGTTGAGGTCTTAAAGAAAAATTGCATTCTTTCCCCTAAGCTTGCAAGTCTACGTGAATAAATGAAGTAGAAGGGGCAAGAACTTTCAAGATAAGTCACTTGGAAAGGGAGCCATGGGATGGAAACAAGTGTCAAGACACTTGTATGGTGTAGGATTAGCTTAAGAAGATTTTTTGAAGCAAATCTTCTCTTGTCTCCTTTGGTAAAACACGTGGACATCTCTAGACATTATTCAACAATCCCAACGGTCAAAAGTTAGATATATGGGATAGTAGTGTACCTTTAAAATTTTAAAGAGATCCAACGGTTAATAAATTCAAAATCAGAATTTTACTAAAACGGGTTTTGGGATAAACCCAATAATGAAAGGAAAACATAAAAATCTTCCTTGGCAAGCTATTCCACGAAAATACAAGAAGGAAATGAAGAATTTTTCCTAAGGTCTAGCCACTCCACGTGCAAAATCAATAAGGGAGGAGAATTGTGAAGAATCTTCAAGAAATAGGACACTTGTATGGTGAAAATTCAATAGCCATTAAGATTGAACCACTTGGAAAGCAAGGTCATAATGACCTAGGAGATTTTTGTAGCAAATTCAACACTATATAAAGGAGTGAGTGGACCCAAAAACTCAAGCTTTTCCAAGGAAGTATACGTGCAACACTTCTCATATTCCTTTCATATTTTCATTTTCCAAATTCTACATCTTTTCACCCTTCCACTTTCAAAGAATAAAAGTATAACACAAACCCTAGCATCTTGAAGTTCACGTGGGATCTAGGGGCTGTTAGGAAGAAGTTATCAAGCCTTTAAGAGGAGAAACAAGGTACGTATAGGGAAGTTTATGGTAAATATAATTGAAGTATTGCTTATGTTTGAATCTTATGTATTTCTATGAAAAATCAAGCTTGCACACCATGTGTTTGATAAATTATTTGAGTGTGTTTTGTTCATATATTGCAAAGTGTTTCTATGAAGTTTATGTGTTGTTGAGTGTTTTTATGAATTTCTATGAAGTCCACGTATTGCTAACTATTTTATAAATCTCTATGAACTTCATGTGTTTCAATAAATTGATGTACATGGATGCTATGTTAAGTTTTTGTACATGAGTAGTAAGCTGAGTTCTGCACTTGATTGATGTTGAGTTTCTGAGTAAAACATATGAGACAGTAATTGAGAAGTGGTGTTATTTTGATATTTTGCCTGGCGGGGGCTAGTCCGTGTTATTTTGATATTTTGCCTAGCGGGGGCTACTCCGTGTTATTTTGATATTTTGCCTGGCGGGGGCTAGTCTGTGTTATTTTGATATTTTGCCTGGAGGGAGTTAGACCGTGGTAATATAAGAAGATAAGCATGCATCATATTTGGATGATGTTATGATGACTTTCTGTATATATATTGTGATGCTTTCTGTATATATTGGTATGACTTTTTGTATATATACTGTGATGACTTTTTGTATATATTTTGTGACTCAAATTTTGTTTATCATGAACTTACCCTGTACTTTGTGTCTGTGGTTGACACCTGTGATGACCCCAATTTATTTGGGCAAGCAGAGGAATAGTAAAAGCTTAACAAGCAGATGGATTTTGTGGAAGATGTTGGAAAGCTATTTTGATGCAGATATTATGGTATTTATTTTGGTGATATGTATTATGTAATAGAACTAAGAAATGGTCTGTATTTTATTAGTTTTGACTGTATTATGGACTGAATTTAATTATTATGGACTTCGAACGAACACGATTAAAATATTGATGATTAGTACCTTTCGTATGAATTATTCTAAGCAAGAAGAAAAGAATTTTCCGTGAAATTGTAACTAAGATAGTTCTAAAGCAAGTGGAAAAGAAATTCCATTCAAAATCAATAAAATACAAGATGGTAAAACGAGGCGTTACATACACAACATCACCTATACACTAACCATCGATAGATAGGGACCAAAATTTTAAACAATCTCATTCTCTCAGGATGCTTAAAATTCGTAAACCCACCCTCGCAAGGTTATCCAACTGATTAATGTACCCACGTGGACATACACAATATACAACCATAGGCACCATCAGTGCACTGACTATGGATAGCTAGGGACTGAAATTTTAAACAATCTCATTCTCTCTTAGGATGGTTAAAATTTGTAAACCCACCCTCGCTAGGTTATCCAATCAGGCACCCCCAATGGTATTCATGTATATCCACATCACATAATGACATTCTTCACATCAATATTATT
>PYAF01001135.1:38217-54745 GCA_007407185.1 Glycine tomentella | reverse complement strand
ACGAATGGTATTGAATTTTACAAATAAATTAGCTAACCTTGATCGATATATTACATTAATTTTGACATATTATTAAATTATATATCATAACTGTATAATTATATTATTATATTGATTAGTAAAAATATAAATTGATTATATATATATATATGTGTGTGAAAATATATGAATATACTATTATATTATTGTGACGTTATTATTATTATTATATATATGAAAATATTTGTAAAATCAAATTAATTTGTCCTTAATTTATTTAAATATAGTGTTGCAGAGAAAATAATCAATCAAAAAATCAATTAATTTAAGTTAAGAACTGTTTATTTGGTCCGTATACTTAAGTATTTTTACATTTTAATCCCTACATATAAAAATTATTGATTTAATCTACATATACACTTTATAATCTGTTTATTAAAACAGATAAAAATACGCATGTGAAAAACAAGTTAAAAATATGAGTAAAGGTTAAATGAATAGTTTTTAAGTGTAGGAAGTAAATTGTAAAGATAATGTATCATTAAGAAAGAGTAGTTAAACATAATATTTTTAAAATGTAGGGTTCAGAAAAAGACATAACATAAACAAGTTGCCTGTACCTTGTTATCTTTTGCAGACATAGGACAATTATAAGCTTTTCAGAAAGAAAAAGCTTCCACGTTGTACACCTTTTTTTTCTTTCTATTGGTTAACTTAACTTCAGCTACAACTTGTATTATGGGTGTGTTTAACAGGAAGGAAAAAAAAATATAAGATAGATATTTGGTACATATAAGACATAAAAGGAGATGAAAATAAGAACGAGAAATAGAGTAAATGAAAATAAGTTAAAAATAAAAATATTTAGTTCAAGAAAAATACAAAAGAGAAAAATAAGACAAAAATAACAATTAATTTTGTGTGCAGTAATAGATTAGAGCTTGTTTGGCTGCAGTGCATCGATCGAAGCATGTCTGTAAATGGCATAATGACTATTGTTTTAAAAACAATTGATAGTTGGATATTCAAAACCAACTGTTACGTTATGAAATTTGATTTTTCTTTTATCAGTATTAAATTTAATGTTTAATTATGAACAAAATTAATCGATTATTTTTTTTCTTCCAGAAGCGTATTACTCTTTATTTCTGTCCAATTTTGAAGAGAAATAAAAACATGCTGGAACAGACCTTTTTACTTCTCTTGGACCTAATTTCAGTCCACCAAACGACCAAATATTTTAACTCCACGTCATTCCCTTGTTTCCCTAGCTCAGCGCTTCCACGCAGCCACAAGAACCGTAAGGACTCTCTTTGTTTGTTTCTGTTAGACCTTATTCAGTCATACATCATTTGATATTTACAATATTTTTTACTTTGCCATATATTTTATATATAAATTCTGATACTTCAAATATTTTGTCAACTGGAGATTAATGCCATGGAAGCCGTCCGAGTAATCTCCACAACAACAATCAGGGAACCCAATCACAATAACTCGACTCAGAAAATCGATTTAACTCCGTGGGATCTCCGACTCCTCACAATTGAAACCATTCGAAGAGGGCTTCTTTTTCGCAACGAAAACAACACACAAAACCAAATCAAGTACCTCCAACACTCCCTTTCTTCCACCCTAGCCTTCTTTCCCCCCCTCGCAGGTCGTCTCGTCATTCTCGAACATCACGACAACATTGTCTCGTCCCACATCGTATGCAACAACGCAGGAGCACTCTTTGTCCACGCCGTTGCAGACAACACCACCGTCGCCGACATTCTTCAACCCAAATACGTTCCTCCCATTGTTCGCTCCTTCTTTCAACTCAACGGCGTTAGAAACTACGAAGGCACGTCACAGCCCTTGTTGGCAGTGCAAGTGACGGAGCTAGTTGACGGCATCTTCGTCGCCGTTACAATCAACCACATCGTTGCCGACGGCAAGTCGTTTTGGCATTTCGTGAATTCCTGGGCTGAAATCTCACGTGGTAACCCTAAAATATCCAAACTTCCTACTCTGAAACGTTGCTTTCTGGATGGCATAGACCGCCCCATACTGTTTCCTTTCACAAAGGAGGAACACTTACACTCCCCAAACCTCAAACGAGAACCTCTTCCTAATAGGGTCTTCCATTTTACAAAGGAAAAAATCTCGGAACTGAAATCAAAAGCCAACGCAGAAGCAAACACCGACAAAATAATATCTTCTCTGCAAGCGCTTTTAACTCTCCTTTGGCGTTCTGTGATTCGTTGCCAAAATGTGGGGCCACAAGAAGAGGTTCATTATGTTCTGCTGATTGGAGTT
The DNA here is from genome assembly GCA_007407185.1 of Glycine tomentella. NCBI lineage: Eukaryota > Viridiplantae > Streptophyta > Magnoliopsida > Fabales > Fabaceae > Glycine > Glycine tomentella. The sequence continues at coordinate 52,465 of PYAF01001135.1, read as the reverse complement.
AGAGCCAGGATGGTTCCACCACTTGAAGAGGATTATTTCGGAAACGCGATACTGGCTGGTCGTGTTACCATGAAAGCAGAGGAACTATTAGAGGGTGGGCTCGGAAAGGGTGCTTTGGAGATAAACAAGATGATTTCTTTGCACTCTCATGAGAAAGTAAAGAACCACTATGAGTCTTTGGCGAGAACCGCAATGCTTTCAACGCCGGTTATTGGCGCTGCTAATTCCTTGATGATTAGCAGTTCACCGAGGTTTGACATTTACGGTAACGATTTCGGGTGGGGAAAGCCTGTGGCAGTTCGAAGTGGAGATGCAAATATCGGTAACGGAAAGGTTACTGTGTTTGCTGGTTGTAAAGAAGATTCTATTGACATTCACGTGAGCCTTCCTTATGAGATTTTGGAGGCAATGGGAAATGATCCTGAGTTCGTGGATGCCATTTCCTATTAGTGAGGGTGCAGGGCAAACCCTTAGTTTGGTTTAGCTCAGCTCAGATCCATGATTATGTATTCTACGCATTGAAAAATTGTAACTTCGTTTGCAGTTTCTTGTGTTCAGCTCTGTTCTTTTTTTTTTTTTTTTTATGGAATTCATCTCTTTTATTACTTTTTTATATTGGGGTGGTGTAACTAACCTCGACCTCAAGTAGAAATGGAGTTAAATAATTTCATTTTAAGTGGTTCAATAAATGTAAAATAATTATATTATGAGTTGAACTTATTTTAAGTTTTTTATGCCTAAATCTTTGAATAAGTTATACATATTCTTCCTATTATTTTTTACTAATTGGTAATTACAAATTCCACCAAAATATATACCTTTTGACTTCTGTGTGGTGTTTGTCTTGGCAAGATTCTAAGGTCACATAACCTTTTTCCTCCACTGCAGCAGAACTAAAAAAATTTAATCCAAATTACACTCTTACATTCCCAAAGCATCACTATTTTTTTTTTTTATTAAAAAAAGCAATATATATATATATATATATATATATATATATATATATTGTTGATTAAGCAAAGATGAAAACACAAGAAGTGTCTATATATATTCTAAGAATACAAAATAGCATAACAGATGTTAAATTCCCCCTTTGCAACGTAAATTCCAAAAGCAAAATCCCGATACCAACCCACCTAATAAAAACATAATAATATTCCAACTACAACCACCCAGCCTGTAAATCTATCACTCCCTGACAGTCAGTGCAAAAATAATAATGCATGCCCTGCATAATCTTACAGACCTAATCTATACTGCTTAATCACGCAGACCCAATTGAAACATTAATGCATATTCCCTCCAATAGCTGCACACATCCAATTACAATGAAACAAATTATCCCACGTATCACATGATCAAAACCTCAATCATGCATGATTTCTGAATTCCCCCCCACCCCCCTAATCTGCAACCCCGAATCCTACAATTTAACCAATGCATAATCTTGGATCATTGTACCAACATGAAAACGGGAAAGGGAAACCTCCTTTTAGATTTATCCACTGCCAAGTAACACATAACCGTTATTTAAATTAGTATAGCTAGACAATTTAATCCCGATTTCTATTGTCGTCCTTTAATCATGATGTTGTAAATTATGCACACAAGTTCATTGTGAATCCTTTTGGGAATTAGTATAGATAATTTAATTTGAAACACATCACCGTTCTTTAATCGTGGAGAAAAATTCCCAGAAGAACGAATTATAATTCGAATTGCTCTCTTAATTCCAAAAAAATAATTAATCAATCTTGCAAAATTATATCTCTCGTCATTTTCTTATAACAGATGGTGTAGAAACAATTGTAGAAAAAAAATATCTAAAAACTGGACAAAATTTAAAATTAATACAAAATAATAAGAGGAAACATATAATTACTCAGTATTTTGTGTTTAAAAAAATATAAAGAAGTGGGTTCAATTTTAATATAGGTATTCTAATTTTATTGAGTGGATGAGATTGGTTGATCCCATTTTTAGGTGGGGTTAGTTAGACAAAAAAAAAAAAAAAAAACATTTTTAGGGAGTATTATCTATGATGAAGGTCGCTTGATATCCCGTATCAAATTTCGGTAAGGAGTAGACTTGTATGTTTAGGTAATAATGCGTCCTCTGCTCGCATGGTCAAGATCTTTGCAGTTCAAAATCAAAACATCATAAGATTCAATTTTACTACTATGCCGAACCGTTTAAAGAAAAAAAAAAAAAAAAAAAAAGGACATGACGACTTTGTTAGGAGATTATTACACTATATGTTAAATGATTAAATATTATCATTGATATAGATGCAAAATAATTATTATAAAAATTAATAATCTTATTATATATAAATAACAATTTATATACTCAGATAGCTACTAGAAATATACAATTTACATTGTCCAAATAACATTGGTTTATATGAAAATCAATGTTAACAAAGATACAGTGACATTTTTTTAAATAATTGGGCGTGATTAACATTGATTTTAAGAAAATTGATGTTAAGAATTGTCGTCAACATCAATTTTATATAGAACCGATGTTGAGCGATAACAACGGTCATTAGTCAAAAACAATGTTGTGCTTGATCTTAAATCTTAAAAATTCACTTTCACTCGAGCTCTCGCGCCCAAGATCTCATTGCCTCTCTTCTTGCCCAAACCTCTCTCGAACCCTCGCCTCTCGTCGTTGTCGTCGTCACATCCTCAATGTCATCATCGCCCAAACCATTGTTGCTCGCGACATTGAGGTACATTGTTGCTCCATCCTCTTCCCTCAGTCCACCATCAATGTCATTGCTTGAGGCACCGATTCGCTAGAATATCATTAATGGCAAATTATTAGCTTGTAATTATGATATATAATTAAATTTCATATTGAATTCAGAGTAATTTTCGAACTAGAGGTACTGAGTATGACTATTATGTCATATATTGGATGAATATGGTACTTTAGTTGTTTACTTGAAAAAGTTTCATTTAATTTATTACACTTTCAATTGTATAATGTAAGTTAACTTATGGTTATTGTATGTTGTAATGTTTTAGGGATTGAACGCCATTGGAATTCAAGAAAATTGAAGCTGTTCGCAAACAGTGGGCAAGATATTTTCTAGGACTTAGAAATAGAACATTGAATGCTTAAGGAAATGCTTAGAATAATTTAACTTGCAATTTAGCAAAGCTTATTTGGACTAGAGTTTTAAACATGACATTTATATGTAAACTAGTTGTAAATGTATTAGTAATTCCAATATAATTAAGCATATATTAATTGTATCATTGAAATTGCTTGGGACTGATTATATTTTGATTAACTGGTTGGGTTTATTGTAAAGACAAAAAAAATATATTTTTTTTCAAAAAAGGACATTTTCATATGATATTTAACATCATTTTTTGATTAAATGGATGTTGAATAGCTATTTTCTATATCAGTTTAAATTGACCAAAATCGATGTTGAAATATGATAAAAAAAATGCAACTACATATATATATAAACTTCGATTTTTAGATAATCGACATTAAAATGTATACACAACATTAGTTTTATAATCGATGTTGAATGTCCTCCAATTTTAACATCCCTAGATATAACATCGATTAAAAATTGTTGTTAAAAAACTTTTTCAATCAATGTTTAATGTCTTTTTTTTATAATGAATGAAAATATAAATAACTTTTTTTACTATCGATGCAACTATTCACTTTTTTTTTTCTAATAGCCACTGAAATGTTAATGTTGCTCTGCTATCAATTTGGTACTTGGACCACTTTTCTTTTCCTCTTACGAGAATAATAAATGAAAATGATATTTTTGATTCGTTAGAAAAGATAAAGATAGCACACACACAAAAACAAAGATTACGTATTCCTAATAAACATTAATATTGTTAAAACGTTGATGTCTTTAATATAGTTAACACGTACATTAATAAATATTCCTATTAAAATGAAAAGGATACTACATATTAGTTAAAACATTAATTATTATTTTTCCAGTAACAAAGAGCCTTTAGCACAGTAGTTTAGCGTGCTTGATCTTCTCCCATATTATAGGTTTCTCATGCATAAAAAAAACGTTGATGAAACTGATACAAAGCCCACTAACGCCAGGCCCCAGCGCAATACCACAAGACAAATAAAGTTCAGAGATTACATTGAGGCCTAGTTTTTGAATGCTACTTTGAATGTTTATCTTTATTATTTTTACCTAAATCTTATCTCCTGCCACTTGTTCGGCTAGGATGAAAAGACCGTTGTCAGAGTGTATACAGAGACAACTCTTGTAATGAAATGGAGGAAAAATGAATCTACTCTTATTTTTCTAGTTTTTAATGTACCCTTTACCTTTCTCTAATAATCTAGATTTGCAATCCTAACATGTTGGTGCTTTCATTATCTTATCCATGTCTTTCACCAAGTCCAACAAAGACCTCAACGACGCCCTCGCCCTTATCACCCACATCTCAACCTACTACAAAATCAGTTTGATAACCAACATTATAACGATCCGCTTCGTCGCTACAGCATCACTAACTCTAATCATGTGAATTTCAAATTTTAATGAAAACTCCATTAATCTGATTATGAAAATGGTAGTAAATTTTTCGCAATAATATAATCATCATACACACGATACAAATACGATAATTGAATACATATGTATACATATATTATATCAGTACTCATCATTCACATGTTTAGAACTTAACTTAGTTTTACATGTATTTACAACTCAAAATATACATGTCCACAGAAAGGATTAAAGAACAAACTATGAAAGAGTTGATTAACAAAACACAACTCTTTCCAAAAAGAGTTCCAACGTCATCATGTCGGCTTGGCGGCTCCAACAAAAAAGAAGATCTCCCTCCAAGGTCACCTATTGATGCTCATCTGCTCACACGAACGAAAGTTCGCGATCATCACAGGTACCAACCACACGGTACAACAAATGCAAGGGTGAGTTTATCATAAAACCAACAAGCATCAGATAACAACAGTTGGAAAAAAGACAACACAAAGCACCACAATTATTACCACAAACCCATCATTCCATTACACATTCAACAAAAACAATCATCCAACGCATTCCACAACTCAAACAATCATATTCAGAATGATGTATGCATCCGACTCATCACTCAGCATGCAATATGATATCATCCTCATGAAAATAGTCTCTCTTAAGGAAATGACGCAGCAGCTCATCGAGGTCACCCTATCGTGCACTGGTCGCTCCCCCCATGGTGATCAGCCCTGAGTCACAAGGGAGTTCCAAACAGATTGATGCCCCCTAGTACCCCCGTACTTACTGCCACCATTCTATTTCCATTCATGAAATATGAAGTATGAACATAGGCACCATCAATGCAATGACCATGGATAGATAAGGACCGAAATTTTAACAATCCCTTTCTCTCTTGGGATGCTTAAAATTCGTAAACCTTCCCTCGCAAGGTTATCCAGTGATGCACCCCCCATGCACATACACAACATCACCGATGAAAATGATAGGAATACTTCAATATAACCAAGAGGGGGGGTGAATTAGTTGAATCTTGATATTTAAAAATTTTATAATCAGAGTTTCCACAAGATCTTTATCACTTTAAAATTGTTTTAAAACCAAGAATCTTATATTCAATCAAATTCCTCTGTCATGAAAATCAATAGAACTGAAATCTTTTTGTGCAAATAATTTGATTCACAAACCAAAGCAATAAAGAGATGAAGAGAATAGAATAAAGATCAGCCACAATTTTCATACTGGTTCACTTCAAACACTATGAAGCTACATCCAGTTCTTCCACTCAACACTAGAATGGAGTTCCACTATTGCAAATTAATGTTCTTACAAGATATTACAAGCCTCTCTTTATCAACCCTAGATAAAGTTCAGAGATCTAAAACACTATTAGATTCTTAGAGACCAACCCCACTGAGAACACTACTCAGCAATCCCTAGAGAAACACTATCTCTAGTTATCATGCAAGAAACCTATTTACAATAAGCCAATCTTTACAGAAATCAAATAACAGATTTACAACCACAAAGAATAAGGAACGAATTCACCTGATAATCCAATGAACAAAATGCATATGTATGATTCACCAGGTTGAAAGAAAGAATAACAGATTCAATGCATTCCTTTTCGTTACTCCTTGAGACTCAATGATGCTTCACTCATCAAATCAAAAACCCATATGAATTTTGGTGAAGCTAAGACGTTTTTGAACTCAGAAAACTCATTAATGAAAGCTCATGAATGTTTGTGATTGCCCAGAATTCGAATTGTTCAACTCTTGAAATCACAGAGCAATGGGTTCTATTTATAACAGCTTTCTAACTGAAAATAATCGATTAAACACGCTCCTGTAATCGATTATTTAACATATGTAATCGATTAATTCAAGAATGTAATCAATTAAAGTGTTTCTGATACGTTCTGGGTTTGAGCTATGAACATTATAATCGATTATCCCATCACATAATCGATTAAGACAGGAACTCATGATTTTCCAAATACACTGAGTAATCGATTACTGTTTTTGGTAATCAATTAAAACAGGAAGACCAATATTTTCAAATGCACTATGTAATCGATTAAACCGATATGTAATCGATTAAATTAGCAAAACATGTTAGCCATAAGCATGATATGTAATCGATTACAAGCTTCTGTAATCAATTAAGACAGGAAGTTTGTTATTTCAATTTTAGCCTAGGTAATCGATTAATTCGATATGTAATCGATTACAATGTTCTTAATTTGTTTTCCAGAAGTCACGAAGAACAAAATAATTGATGCCAACATATTTGTAATCGATTAAAACAGGAAAACTTCATTTTTCCAAAAACTTGATTTTAATCTACCTTATTTATTAAATGCTTTTACATTAGCCTTCAATCTAACAATCCTAAATGAATGATATGCATGATATGCACACTGGATTATCAGATACCACTTCTTTCCTTTTACAGGAATCAAATTGATCTTCAAGCTTCCATGGCACTTTTGAACTGAGGCATGTTGAAAGCACAAAACTCCAAAGCTTGATTCCTTGTCCAACTTCTCATGACTCCTCTTGAATCAACAATCTCCCCCTTTTTGGCTTTAAACATGCCAAATCTTCAAGTTGATTAAGCATTGGGACTTGGAGATTAATTGAGAATTCAGCATATGAACTTTAAGCTTTTAAAACCTATAAATTTCCAATAGCCTTTGCCAAAATACAAGTGTTAAAGCATTTGTGATTCATGAAACATTCAATTAAGCATTATACAAACTCATTAGTTTTCATTTTATACAGTTACTCCCCTTAAATTACAACAGTCATTCATTTTAAATTTTTAACCAAAAACTGAACCAAAAAACAGGGACAAACAGAGTGCTTTTCAAATCACTCCCTCTTAATCAATTCTCCCCCTATTTGGCTTGTTAAAAGTAAAAAACAATTCATGCACAACAGATAATGAACTGGAAATGCAAATACTATTAATATTAAGTATGTAAGAGGCAGTACATAAGAAATTTTAAAACAAACTTAAAACTATAAAAATAAATACAAGCAAAACTCCCAATAACGGTACCCAAAACACAAGAGACACTAAGAGAAGCTTAAACTAGCTAGAAGAAGACAAAGGAACCCACGATTACCTCAAAGAAACCAAGAAAGAGGATTGGAGACTTGTTCTCTACCGAATCCTCGAGTTGATTTTTGAAGATTCTACTCTGACTAAATTGTTTCTCTCCGTGCGGTGGTCCAACGGCAAGCGACGGTGCCTCGTGGTGGTCACCGGTGGTCGTGACTGGTGGAGGAGGAGGGTGGGGGACTTGGGTGCTGTTTAGAGAAGAAAGAGGCTCCCTTTTCGTGTTTTGGAGGTTGCATCATGCTTTTAAAACCGTCTTGACTCACCCAGGCGAGCCAAAAAGCCTTCCAAAATTCGCCTGGGCGAATTGGCCCAATTTTAAAATTTCTGGTTCAGTGAAAAATTATTATCTCACGTTAAAGATGTTGTTTGGACAATCCCAACGGTCAAACTCTGTATATGTGGGTTAGGAACCTACCATTAAAATTTGAAGGTGATCCAACGGTTAAATAATCTAAAATGATGATTTTACTAAAACATGTTTTTAGGTCAAACTCAAAATTACACAATTTCAGCGCAGCTCAACAAACTCCACAAAACTTGACATCTACACCAAGCAATTGCGCATAGATCATTCACATAACATTTCAATTAATCTAAACTGATACATTGTCAAATAACACAAGAAATACATCAAAATCTAGTTTCCTTTATCAAAATTTCAGGATGTTACAAATGCGACCTACAGGATGCCTGACATGAGGCCCTCGCCAAAACCCTATTCCCAAACCTTGTCAACCTCACCAGCTTCTTTTCCATTGTTTCTGGTCCCATAACCACTAACACAACCTCACCCTATGGTTGTAGTTACACAACCATTTCTTCCCCTCACACAACCATTCATTTTCCTTACCCAATTGTTCATACCACCTTTAACCCACCTGATTTCAACCACAGCCACAACCCCTTTCACTACTTTTCCTATCATTACCAACACCACCAATATATCGACCTTTCCCCTTAACCCTAACCCATCTTTCTGAAAATACAATGAACACTCTTCAAATAAACCAAGAGGGGGGGTGAATTGGTTTAAAATAGGTATTTCAAAATTTAATTGAAATTATTTGTGGAATTTGAAATCTGGATCGTATCACTTAAAAACCTTTTTCAAACCAGAACTTTTCTTTCAACCAAGATCAATCTTGTTATGCAAATAATGCTAGAAACTTTGTATTGTTGATTATATCTTGATTACCCAAATACAAGCAATGAGAGATATACAAAATTAAAATAAAAGACACATCAATTTATACTGGTTCACCTCACAAACTTGGAGGCTACATCTAGTGTTTTCCAACCAACACTAGGTCAGAGTTTTCACTAAATCAAAATATTCTTTACAAGCAATTTACAAGTGATTATCTTTATCAACCCTAGATAAAGAATCTGAATTATAAAACCCTATTAGAAGACAAATCACTAAGACTATGAGAACCCTACTAAGATCTTTTACCTATAGAGCCCTATCATCACAAAAGAATACAAATATCACAAACTCTTAAAAGAAAGATTCAAGATAGACATAACCTGTGATCCTTCATGTATGAATGAATGAAAATGAATTGGGATTACCACACATTCCAGGTTGTATGAATTCTAATGCTTAGAATCAATATCTTGAAAACTTCTTTTCTCTAACACATTTTCACAGAAAACTCAGAAATCTTGATCTTTACAAGATGTGTTTTTCACTCAGTAATCAGACTCTTGAACTCTTAGAAAGCTTAGTGTCTTTTAGGTAAGTCACTCATATTTGTTGAATAATTCATTCAATGTCTATTTATAGAAAACAGACTCACCAAGCATTTTATAAAACTGATTTAACTGACAATAATCAATTAATCCGTTGGTGTAATCGATTATTTTTCCATATGTAATCGATTAAAGCTACTAAATAAACGATTAAATTGTTCCTCAACTTTCTGGAAAATGTTTATGAACATAATAATCGATTATTACGCAATGTAATCAATTAAAGCAGCAAAGCATAGTTTTCTAATAGGCTTGTGTAATCGATTACAATTCATGGTAATCGATTAAAGCAACAATGCACAGTTTTCAAATTTAGCCTGTGTAATCGATTACGATTCATGGTAATCGATTAAAGCAGTAATGCATAGTTTTCTAATAAGCCTGTGTAATCGATTACATTCATGGTAATCGATTAAAGTGTTCTTCATGGCTTTTCTAAATTTAGAACAAAAGCATTTAATCGATTAAAACACTGTGTAATCAATTAAAACAATAAGTTTTCATTTTTCCAAAAACTTAACCATGAGAACTTAGATTCTTTTGAAATCAGCTTTCTTATTTTAATGAAACTATGAATGCATGTATATATGAAATGCAAGTGCAATGCAAGGATCACAAAGCAATGAACTTGAATCAAGCTTAAACAAATTACAAATGCCTTCATACTTGATTGGGCATGTAAAAAGCAAAAATAACTTCAAGTAAACATCAAGCTTCTTCTTCATTCTTCTTGTAACTCCCCCTATGTTCAACACTTTCCCCACTCCAAAATACAACTTCCTACTTTTGATGGTTTTGAGCCTCTTGATTGGCTTTTTTAGGAAGAACAATACTTGTCCTTCTTCCATGTTCCTTGGGATAGTTGTTTACCATTAATAGCCTTTTGTATGAGTGGTGAAGCCCTGAGTTGGTTTAAGTGGTTATACCAAACCCACCAACTCATAGATTGCTTCCATTTCTCAAGGGCGGGGAAGCTTTGTTTTGGTCCGTCGGCTTACGAAAACCACCAAGTTGAGTTCTTTAAGCTTTGCCGACACGAGTCAGTCATCGAATACCAAGCAACTTTTGAAGATCTTTGTAATCGCATTGTTGGTCTTACCCCCGATATTTATCTTAAATTGTTTCCTTTCTGGCCTCAACCAAGATATTCGTAGGGATATTGTAGTACTCAAACTACAAAATATCTCTGAGGCCATAGGCATGGCCAAGCTTTTAGAGACCAAGTTTCGAGACACCAAAAGGCACATTTGTTACCTTAGCCATCCACACATTTGTTGCCTCCCCCGAAAGCCACAACCTTTAGCCCTTACAGACAACCCCAACCGACTCCAAACTCTGCCCATTATACACCTTAGTCCCCAAAAATATCAAGAACGATGCACAACTAGTTTATGTTATTACTGTGTAGAACGGTATTATACCGGTCACAAATGTGTCCACAAGTTTCTTCTCCTTTTAATTGAGGAACCATCCTTAGACCTACCCACTGACCCTAAACCTTCCCTGAACCCACCTACTCCAACCCAACCAACTGATGCTAACCCTTCTTATTTTCGGTTTTTGTTTTAGGCCTTTTTGGGCAACAACTCATCATAAACCCTCAAATTTTTAGGCATTCTTTTAGGGTTATCTGTCACCATACTGGCTAGTGACAATTTGTATAACATCATTCAATCTTGAAATACTCTAAATACAAAACTAGAATTTAATATCACAATTAGAAAAATGCTATTTTTATGTGAAAATTGATATGCAGGAAAAAAATTTAGGTTTTTTCTTGCAAAAAAAATTTGTAGGAAATTTGTTTGAATTTTTCAATGAAAAAAATCCGCTAGAAAATTCTTGTAGATTAATCTAGGAAAGAAATCCCACATGTAATATTTAATAATATTTTAATAAAGTTGCTGGAAATTTTCACAGTTTTCTTGCAGATTTTTCTACATTTTTTGATCTGAAGGAAAAAAAAATATTTTCTTATATTATCAGTAATTGAGGTTTCTCAAATTAAAATAAAATTGATGGAAAATTCCACACATATTACTTAATTTGTAAGAATTTCATGTAAAAAAGAAGGACTTTATCAGTTTCTCAAATTTCATTAAAATAAAAAAAACCAAAAAAAAAACACCCAAGCTATCCCCAACGGCCCAACCCCCAATTGTTCAACTGTAACATCGTGAGTCTTCATTGAGAAGAAAATGATGGAGGCGATCTCTAACACTTGTATATCGATAAATATTCCTTTCGTTTCATTTGAAGATTCCTTCTTTCGCTCAACCCTTGATGTTCATTTTACCCACTTCTCTCCTTTCTATCTCTCTCTCTCCCTCCCTCCCTCCCTCTCACTCTCCCTCTTAAACCGTTCGATATCCATCGAGTTGACACAGTTCGTTAAGGTACTCTCCCTCTCGACATCGATTACACCTTTTTCTGTTTACGTGGTTTCATTTAGATGATGAATTGCATTCCAAGAACTCGCGAACCTCAATTTCATGGTTTAGATCGTTTCTAGGGAACTTATTTGGTTGAGAATTGTTTTTATTTACTATTTATTCTTCATTATGTGTGAATCGGAAACTCTGAAACCTCAATTTAATGGATTTGAATCGTTTCTAGGGCACACATTTGGTCGAGAACTATTTTTATTTATTGTTTATTCTTCATTATATGCGAATCAGGAACTTCGAAACATTAATTTCATGGATTTGAATCGCTTCTAGGGCATACATTTGGTTCAGAATTGTTTTAATTTATTGTTTATTCTTCATTATATGCGAATGTTTGCTCTCAAATTTGAGTATTCTGTTGTGTGTGCAAAAATTACCCTCGGCATTGCGCAATGATTCTTGTAACTAAATCTCTTTCATTGTATATGCTTCAGTTCCACTAGTTGGTGAAGAATGGCCAAAACTTCTAGGTATAGATCATGTTGTTAGTTGTGTGGTTGGCTTATGCTGCATTATCCATATGGCTATTAATCATACATAATATTGTGAATAATGCTGGTTTGCAACCATATGTAACCATTTTTCTTTTCGACCTTCCCCAAGATGATGCAGGGATTAAGATGGAATGATATTTCCAGGCTGATGCTCTGAGCCTTAGTGAGGACTTTGAAGAACTAAATGATATTGATTGTGAAAATTGGCAACTTGAATCTGAAATGGACTCACCATACCAGACAATTAAGTAGTGGCTAATAAGTATGGAGTAAGAACTATGTAGCACTGATATCGACACGACATTTTCGATACGGAACTTCGATACTTTCTTCAAAAATTCTAATATTTTGATACGTTCCCGATACGTCTTAGTATTAAATAATATTTTTTTATATAAAGTATATTTTATATTAATAAAATATAATAAAAGGAAAATCATAAGCATACATAATAGATTATTCATACAAAATTAATAAATATTTCAACTAGTGTGTGATATGGAGGAAGAAGAAACTTTATTCTATTTAGGACACTTTTTTTTTTAATTTACAAAAGTGCCTTTTAAAAATATTTGACTTAACCCATACGTAAAATGGAGTATCTCCAAGGTATCGGTATCGGACGTGTATCCGATATGTTGAAATTTTTTTTTTCAGAGTATCAGTGCTTCATAGAGTAAGAATGAAGATGAAATTCCTAAGTGTCAATGATACTAGTGAAAACTACCCTCATTTGATAGGTAGTGGCTTTGAGCTTAACACAGGATTTAATATCACTGACTTCACAGGTCGTGGAACACGGTCTTGGTTACTCACTATTTACAGAGAAACAAGTTATGTTGAATTAAAGGGGAGCTACTTGAAGCACAAAGCATAGATTGATTCAAGATAGAAGGTTTTGAACTTTCAACATGCCATGAAGCCTTGAAGATTAATTTGTGATTGAATGTAAAAGGAAGAAAGCATTTCTGGTAATCCAAGTGCATTGCATTCACATCATTCATTGAGTCTATGTGTTTAAGAAATAGAGTTCACAAGGCCTTGATAAAATTACTTAAGTTTTGAAATCAAATCAAAAGGTTTTTGGAAAAATAAGTTTCCTACTGGTTTAATCGATTATCTCAAGAAAAGAATCGATTATATTGTTCCTTATATATTCTGGAAATCTTTTCAAGAACAATGTAATCGATTACGTATCGGGTTAATCGATTATTTTATCTTGATTCATCTTTTAAACTGCCTTGATGAACATTGTAATCGATTACCAAAGAGCTGTAATCGATTACATTAGCTAAAACTAAAAACCATCTTTCTGTCTTAATCGATTACTAGAATCCGTAATCGATTACATAGTGCATTTCTAGTTTATGAAGCTTTCTGTCATAATCGATTACCAAAATCTGTAATCGATTACCCATTACATGTCATGGTTAAGAAGCTTTCTGGCTTAATCGATTACCAGAGGTAGTAATCGATTACATAGTTCAAAAACGTTTTATACATCTTCCTGGTTTGATCGATTACTCGTCGGAATAATTGATTATTTTGTTCAATAATCATACCCAGAAAATTGATGAACAACTTAATCGATTACAGTCTTGAAATAATCGATTATATAAGCAAAATAATCGATTACAGGAGCGCATTTAATTGATTACCAACGGTTAGAAAAGTTTGTTATAAATAGAACCTTTGCTCAGCTATTTTTCTAACTTGACCAATTCGTATTCTGAGCATTCCAAGGCTTTCAAAACATTCTTTTCGTGATTCTATGGGTTCATAAAAGTTCTTGCTTTCACAAAACATTCATGGGTTGTTAATTGATTTCAAAAGCAAGAAGTTTCTTTTCAAAGCTTTAAGGAAGTAATGTTCTGAGTTTGTTTTCAACTTTCAACCTGATTTAATCATTG
>PYAF01001135.1:1675-27215 GCA_007407185.1 Glycine tomentella | reverse complement strand
TTGTTTAGTTGACTTGAATATCTAAGGAAGTAATGGATTTGAATGATAATTAAAGGAATATTTTCACTAAAGTTTATGTGTTGTTTATTGTGCTATAAATTCTTGAGTTTACTTATTAAATGTTATATACAAAGTATGATGGAATTATGTTTATTATGTTGAACCATTTGAGTTGTGATGAATTATGCCTGGCGGGGGCATAAGTCCGTGTTATTTTATATTTGGCCTGGTGGGGGCATAAGTCCGTGTTATTTTATATTTGGCCTAGAGGGGGCATAAGTCCGTATTATTTTATATTTGGCCTAGCGGGGACATAAGTCCGTGTTATTTTATATTTTGCCTGGCGGGGGCTAAAATCCGTGTTATTTTGATATTTTGCTTGGTGAAAACTAGACCGTGTTAATATAAGAGGCTGAGTATGCATCATATTTTAACCATGTTATGATAACTTCCTATATATATATATATTTTAGAATGACTATTTGAATGAATTTCTGTATATATATTCTTTTATATATGTTTTTATTCAGACTATGTTTGTCATAAACTTACCCTATTTTGTGTCTGTGGTTGACACCTGTGATGACCCCAATTTACTTGGGCGAGCAGGGAAACAGTAAAGCAGTGGATGACTATGAAGAGAAGATGATAAAGATGTATTAATGAGTTGTACTAGATTTAAATTAGTTGTATTTTATGTTGGCATGTATGATGAACTATACTTTGGACTGTATTGCTGGACTGTACTTTATTATTATAATTAAACCGTGGAGAGAGATAATTCGTTTATGATATAGACGACTAGTAGAATTTGCCAGCAAAGCAAAAAGAATTTTCATAAAATTTATAACTAATATGATTCTAATGCAAATCGAAAATGAGATTTCATCTAAAATCAATCAAACACGAGAGAATAAAAGGAGGCGTTACAATTACACTATCGAAATAATCGATTACACTTCATAAAAATTGAATTCTGATTTCTGTTTCGCTATGTCTTAATCGATTACACTAACGAAATAATCAATTACAGTTCAAAGGAAACCCTTCTTTGATTTAAATATTTTCTGTTTTAATCGATTAAACTAACGAAATAATCGATTACACCTCACTAAAAAACTCTCCTCTGATTCAGATGTTCTCTATCTTAATCGATTACTGATCTGTTATTTGTCTTTATGAAGAACGAAATAATCGATTACGTTGCTTCTGTAATCGATTACTTATGGCGGTTTCTGAAACTCTATAGATTTTTTGAAAATCTAAACTGTCATATCTCATTTAAAATTCAAAATTTGAATCTGTAACTGAGGAGTTATTGTTGGATTTAAAGGAAGCTGCAAGAAGATTGAAGTAAGGATAATTTGAAGTTTTAGCTTTTTACATACCCAATCATTTTGATGGCATTTGTAATTGTCTAAGTGGCTCAAGTGTATTTCCTTATGATCCTTCATTGCATTTACATTCTCATCCTCTTGCATACATGTTTTTGATTAATAAACTAAAGTTTTTTTAATGATTTTTCAAAGTTCATGTTCTCATGGTTGAAGTTTTTGAAAAATGAAAACTTGTTGTTTTAATCGATTACTTGGTATTATAATCGATTACATGCTTTCATTTTAAATCTGGAAAAGCCATGAAGAACACATTAATCAATTACTATGTTCTTGTAATCGATTACATAGTGTTAAATGAAAATCTTGCATTGCTGCTTTAATCAATTACCATTAATTGTAATCGATTACATAGGCTGTATGAGGAAAATATGTTGTGCTGCTTTAATCGATTACCATTGATCGTAATCGATTACATAAGCCTATTGAAAAACTATGCTTTATTGCTTTAATCAATTATTATGTTCATAAACATTTTCCAGAAAAGCTTGAGAACAGTTTAATCGATTAAATGGTGTATTAATCGATTACATTTGTTGAATTAATTGATTACACTTGCGATTTAATCGATTACATTCTGTTAAAACTATTTTTTTATAAATAACTTGTGGGTCTATTGTTTTGTAACGTTCTAGAAATCATTTCTACGAAATACCCAATATTCCCAAACCTTTAGAATCTGAGAAAGAGTTCGTTATGAGTGAAAAACAATCTTCATCTAAACATATGATTCACAATTGATTATGGATGAATTTTTTAGCAAGGTTTTAAACAAAGGTCTTCAAGAAAGTTGTTCTCTACATTCATGCATTCAAACTTTGTTTGATTGTTAGTGTTCATCTCATTCATTTCCTAAGGATCATAACGTGATATCTTTCTTGAACTCTAGACTGTGTTAGTTTTTTTTTTGTTTAAAAGTTTGTGTTATTTTCTAAAAACAAATAGTTTCTTTAAAGTTGTTTCTGGAGAAGGGTTCTCTGGAGGATAGAACTGAGTAGTGTTCTCAGGTTCTTGATCTTAAGAAATCTATAGGGTTTAGATTTTGTATCTTTGTCTAGGTTTGGCAAGGGAGATCTGTTGTAAAAGCTTGTAAAGAATAATATTTGTTTTAGTGGAATCACTAACTAAGAGTTGGCTGGAAGTCACTGGATGTATCCTCCAAGGTTGTGAGGTGAACCAGTATAGATCGTTGAGTTCTTTATTCTAAGTTTATTCATTTCTCATGTTTGTTTTTGGGTGATCAAGAAATTATCAACAAGATTTATTTTCTGGCATTGCTGGAATTCCAAGGGTGATCTTGGTTGGAAAAAAGTTCTGATTTTAAAAGATTTTAAGTGATACGATTCTAATTACATATTCCGTAAATTGTTTTAAGTAAAATTTTAAATTCCTGGTCTAAACCAATTCACCCCTCCTCTTGGTTTATTTGAAGTGTGTTCATTGTATTTTCAGTTATGGCCTAGGAACATGTGAAAACAGTTACAAAATTCAAAATTCAAACTTGAGCCCAAAATTTTTCTATAAATTCAACTTTTCTTAAGAGAGAAATTCACACCTGAATTCCTTCTCTCTTCAAGCTTGCTCATTGAGTTTTTCGAGCCTTCTTCCATTCTTCTTCTAGCCCAGATTTTAAAACACTTTTTCTACATCATGTCTACCTCTAAAAGAGTTAAAACTGGAAAGAGAAAGGCTGGAGAGTCATCCAAATCCTCATGGAATAGATTGAATTCATGGTTCCTTGAAGAGAAGGATAGAATGACCTATACCCAGTTCAATGCCACCAAACTTATCATGCCTCCTAAATATCTGAACCTTGACTGGTTTTCAAGGAAGGATTTCAATTCCCTGACCTTCTTGAAATTCAGGGATTGAAGAAAGTTGTAGAGGTTAAGGGTACCTTTTACTCTGAGTTGGTGAAGGTGTTTTACATCTGTATGAAGGCAAGCATGGATGGGGTAATTCGCTCTCAAGTGAAGGGCATTCCCATGGTATTGATGATGAGGTTTGGAATGCTATGGCTGGCATTTCTTCTGAAGGAGTCAGGAGATTTGAAGAAGAAATTGACGAGTATAATAGGATTGACACATATAGAGGGATGCTTAAAGATCCTCAAACAAGGCTAAAGCGGAGACTTGGATTAGGAAGTGTGACTTGTGAAGGTAGGCTTCTTCACTATATCATCACTTACATCCTCACTACTAGATCTACAAATCATGCACAAGCCACTGATGATGACCTACAGCTTGTGTATGGCATCAAGTCCTCTACTCAAATCAACTGGCCACTTGTGTTTATTGAGACTATGCTGAAGGCAAATAGGTTGATCAGCTATAATTTTTCATATGTTGTATTAATCTCTAGGTTTATTGATTACTTTTATATTGATGTCTTTGATGAGATTGTTGACAATACCACTGATACTGTTAGTCTCATCAAAACCAAGCATCTGCAAAAGCTTGGTTTAACAAAAACACCACAAGGGTGGCAAATGGTTGGTCAGCTGCAACAAGCTGAAGGTGCTGCTGATGTTGAAGGGGATGATGATGATGAGGAAGCCAAAGCTGAAGGAGGTGTTGCTCAGCCATACTCTCCAGTTGAATCACTTATGATTCAAAAGATGGATGCATTACTCTCTCTTCATTATGAACATAGGGTTGAAACTAATTCATCTTTGGAAGAAATGAAGACTAGGCTAGAAAATATTGAAGCTAGGCTTGTTCTGGATAATTTTGACAAACTTAGCTAGCTTTTCATATTTTCTTGCTTATGGTTTACTTATGTTTTGTTTTAGCTTATGTTTGTTTCAATTACTTATGTTATGTTTGATGACTAATGTACTGAGTTATTTACATTAATGAAATGAAGTTTATTTTCTTAGTTGATATTCTTCATACCTCTGTTTATGTATTGATTTTTGTATTTAATCAGCCAAATAGGGGGAGAAATAATCAAAGAATTGATGAAATAATAATGATTGATTAGATGATTAATGATGATGCTCTATTTTTTGTTTAACAAATGTACAAATGTTTGAGTGAGGGGGAGCAAATTGTTATGAAATGCATGGATACTTGACAATCAATATACTTGACACTTGTTCTTGGCAAGAGGCTAATTTGTTTTAGGTTGATAAGCATAATGCTCGTTCCTACCTTTCATCCCTCAAGGAAGTCAAAAGCTGAGCAAATGATCAATTAAATTTGATTTATATTTGGCATGTTCAAAGTCAAAAAGGGGGAGATTGTTAGATACAAGGGGAGATAAGAGTTGAAGCTGCAAGTTTATCAAAGCAAGGCTGAAGTATTTGGTTTGAAGTTTTAGCTTTTTACATGCCCAATCAAATTGAAGGCATTTGTAATTTGTCTAAGTGGTTCAAGTACATTGCCTAGTGATCCTTGCATTGCATTTGCATAAATCATATTACATGCTTTCATATCTAGTAAATAGGATTAAATGTTTGCATTTGAAAAGAAAATCTCATGACTTATGGTTTTGGAAAAATCAGATTGTGCATTGCTTTAATCGATTACCATTAGTATGTAATCGATTTCTTGCTTGTGTTTATTTCTGGAAAAGTCATGAAAAAACTTTACTAGATTACCACTCTTCTGTAATCAATTACCAAGTGTATTTTACGAATTAAGCATGCCTGCTTTAATCGATTACCACTCATCTGTAATTGATTACTAAGGCTTATTTAGAAAAATAGTATGGCTGCTTTAATCAATTATCATTCGTATGTAATCGATTACATAGGCTTAATTCTCATCTGAGCTTGTCTGCTTTAATCGATTACCAGTCTTCTGTAATCGATTATCAAAGCTTACTTTCACATATCATTGTCTGCTTTAATCAATTAAATCATGTATTAATCGATTATCTTGTTCGTGAAAGATTTTCCAGAAAGCTCAAGAACAAATTAATTGATTATCTTGTGGATTAATCGATTACATTTGTTAAAATAATCGATTACCTTAACGGATTAATCAATTACATTATGTTAAATCAGTTTTCTATTTAAAGCTTTATGGGTCTATTCTTTCATGAACAAACTACTCTTGAGTTTACGATTTACCCAAAGTTCTCTAAGCTTTCAAAAGTCAAAGACTCTGATTTTATGAGTGAAACACATCTTGTGTGAGATCAAAAGGTTATTGGCTTTAGAAATGATGTGTTTGTGAGAAAAAGAGTTTTTCAAGAAGGATAAGTCTGTGCATTGACATTCATACAACCTGGATTGATCGGTAACTTCGTTCATTCATTCAATCATCCGTTAATGATCACAAGTTGTGTAGTTCTTGAATCTTTTCTTTTAGAATTTCTGTTTACAAATTTTGTGGTAAAAAATCATATAGTTTCTTTCAAGCTTCATAGAGTAGTGTTCTCTAGGGATAAAGATCTGAGTAGGGTTCTTAGGATCTTTGTGGTTTGTTTTCTAATAGTGTTTTAGAATTCTGTTTCTTTATCAAGGGTTGATAAAGAGATCACATGTAATTTCTTGTAAAAGAATACTTTTGATTTAGTGAAAATTCTAACCTAGTGTTGGTTGGAAGACACTGGATGTAGCCTCTATGTTAGTTTGGTGAACCAGTATAAATTGTGTGTCTTGTTTTTTACTCTAAATATCTTTCATTACTTTTATTTGGGTGATCAATATATAATCAACAATAAATAGTTCATACATTACATGTATTCCAAGGTGTATCTTGATTGAAAGAAAACTTCTGTTTTTTATTAAGGATGATTGAGTGATACGATCCAAGTTTTATTTCCGCAAATTATTTTAAAGAAAATTTTTAAAAGTTTGTTTTAACCAATTCAACCCCCCTATTGGTTATTTGAAGTGTGTTCATTGTATTTTCAAAGCATAGGTCTAATGGTTCTATAGAAATAATTAAAGCAAGGCTGGTAGCCAGAGGCTACACTCAAATAAAAGGTCAGGACTATTTGGATACTTTTTCTCGAGTGGCTAAGTTGACCACTGTAAGGCTTTTACTAGCCTTAGCTGCTTTCAATCATTGGCATCTGAAACAGCTAGATGTGAATAATGTTTTTCTATGTGGTGATTTGAATGAGGAAGTGTATATGGTTCTTCCTCCAGGTATGCAATTAGGTAAGCCTGGACAAGTCTGTAAACTTCAAAGATATTTATATGGTCTGAAGCAAGCAAGTAGGCAATGATATGCCATATTGTCTTCTTTTTCATTTCCCATGGATATAGTCAGTGTACATCTGATTATTCTTTGTTTCTTAAGCATGGATCCAAGTCCATTATTATCTTATTGGTTTACATAGATGACATTGTTTTGTCCGACAATGATTTGATTGAAATCCAGAATATTACCCAATTGTTAGATAGTGCTTTCAAAATAAAGGATTTAGGTGATTTGAAGTTTTTTCTAGGCTTTGAAGTAGCTAGAACACTTGCTGGTATCAATCTATGTCAAAGGAAATATGTTATGGACATCCTCAATGACACTGGTATGCTTGGTTCTAAACTAGTGTCTACTCCCTCTAATTATACAACAAGGCTTCATTAACATTCAAGTTCTTTTCTTTCAGCTGAGGATGCTTCTTCCTACAAGAGACTAATTGGCAGATTGATTTACCTAACTAACACAAAGCCATATATCACTTATGTTGTGCAACATATAAGTCAGTTTGTAGCTGAACCTACCTCAGCTCATCAACAAACTGCTTTCAGGATTCTTCGATACATCAAAGGGTCCCCTGGTGCAGGGATTTTCTTTTCTGCTGGTAGCAACATCCATTTGCAAGGTTTTAGTGATTCTGATTGGGCTGAATGTGTTGATACCAGAAGATCTATTATTGGTTATGCCATATATTGGCAATTCTTTAATTTCCTGGAAGTCTAAGAAACAAGCTACTATTTCTAGAAGCTCTTCAGAAGCTGAGTATAGAGCCTTAGCTAGTGCTTCCTGTGAGCTGCAATGGCTTACTTTCTTACTTGAAGAGTTCATAGTTGTTTTTCAACAACCTGCAATTATGTATTGTGATAATAGATTTGTTCTTCACATAGCTCCAAATCTTATTTTTCATGAAAGAGCAAAGCACATTTAGATTGATTGTCATGTGGTTCGAGAGACGATTTAGAAAGGCGTTGTAAAATTGCTTCCTGTCAGTTCTGTTAATCAGCTTACAAATATATACATTAAGGCTTTGTTGTCTGCAGCTTTTCAATTTCTGTATTCCAAGCTAAGAATGTCTAATATTCATTCCTAACTTGAGGGGGATCTTACCATAGATATAGCTGCTAGTTAGTTTAGTTTGTTACAAGTTAGTTATTCTTGTAACTAATTATATAACTCATTGTCTTCACTTTCTCTTGTAAGTTAACACTCATTTTCTATGATAATCAGTTTTTCCTTCATTCGCTTTTCTCCTTAGTTTCTTGTATTTGTTTCCTTCTCATTCATGGAAGTCATAGATTCTGATATGTGTATCATTACATTTTACTATTTTACTCTTGAAACAATAAGGAGTTAGTTACTTTTAGTATTAAAAAAATAATTAATTGCATATTGCTAGATTTTTTATTAGAAAATATTAACAATTTTTTTAACAATTAGTATGTTATCTTAGCAAAGAGTTGAGTGTAATTAACTTCTACAAATTTCTATAGTTTTTGAGTCTTTCTTCCTATAAAAAAATACATAAAATTTTCTTTTTATGTAATTTATTTAATAGTAATGGATATTTTCTCTATTCCATTTTATCTGGCTCATTGCCTCGCTTTTTTTATCAAATGGGGATAAAAATTTAAAGTAATTATGTTTTGGGGGCAAAAGATTTTTTATTTCCCATATAGGGGTAAGTCATGCCACCTTTTTACGACTTTACCCTCAGAAGTCGTAACAAATGTTATGATTTTAATTTTTTTTAATATGTTTAAATTATTTTAAATTAAATTACTATAGAAGTCGATACATATATTTACGACTTTACTTTAAAGTCATATGACACCATCCGATTTCAGCATTTTTTTTCAATTTAATTAAATAATATATTTGAAGTAATTATTTATTTAATTTAATATAATTTAAAAACATATAACTTAAAAACGTTGTTATTAATTTAATATATATTTTTTATTATTTGAGTAATTTGAAAAGGCAAATAAATTTGTTTATATATTGAGTAGGAAATTCCAAATTTTTATTACTTAAACAAAATTTAAAATTGTTAGTTAAATTATTTTTAAAAATATGCAAGTTTAAAATAAAAAAATTAAAATTGTTTAAAAAAGAAAAATTGAATAATTAAATTTAAAATAAAATAAAAAAGGAAGTCGTGGAGTATCACATGACTTCAAAGTCATGGAACTTCACACGACTTCTATAAAAAATGAAAAAAAAAAGAAAAAAAGGAAAATAAAAAATGGAAAAAAAAGTATATTTAAATTTTAGGTTGTTTGAAAATTGATAAATTGGATAGTTAAATAATTTAATAAATATAAAATTTTAATTATTATCATATATGAAATAAGGATATTTAATTTTTTGGTTCTTTTATGTATATAAATTAAATTATTGTAATTTATTCTATTAATTTTATTAGTTTTTGAAATAATTTTGTAATTGTTGTTAGCAATTTTAAATTTCTAATTTGGATAGAAATATTATTTAATAAAATTTTTTTGTAACAGTAGACTTTTTTTCTTATATGAAATAAGATATATATTTATTTATTTGTATTTATTTATTTATTTTGGTAAATATCTAAAATTTAAATATATTTTTTTTTCATTTTTTCTTTTTCCTTTTTTCATTTTTATAGAAGTCGTGTGGAACTCCACGACTCTGAAGTCATGCTCCACGACTTCCTTTTTTATTTTCTTTTAAATTTAATTATTCAATTTTTCCTTTTTAAAAAAATTTAATTTATTTTTTATTTTTATTTTAAACTTGCATATTTTTTTAAATAATTTAACTAACAATTTTAAATTTTGTTTAAGTAATAAAAATTTGGAATTTTCTACTCAATATATAAACAAATTTATTTACCTTTTCAAATTACTCAAATAATAAAAAATATATATTAAATTAATAACAATATTTTTTAAATTATATGTTTTCAATTATATTAAGTTAAATAAATAATTACTTCAAATATATTTTTTAATTAAATTGAAAAAAATTAAATTAAATATTAAGTCAGATGGTTTTATACGACTTGAAAGTCGTAAATATAGTTATGATTGTAATTTAATTTAAAATAGTTTAAGAATACTAAAAAAATTAAAGTCATAATATTTGTTACGACTTCTTCTAAGCACAAAGTCATAAAAGATATCACGATTTACCCTTATATAGGAAATAAAAAATCTTTTACCTCTAAAATATAATTACTTTAAATTTTTATCCCCATTTGATTAAAAAGCCCATTGCCTCCGCTTAGTCCACTTCCTCTAAATCCCAAGACTTTTATTTTAAGCAAATATTAATTAGAACAAATATATCTTTAATCTTGTTTTTCAAAACAAATATATAACCAAATGTATTTTTTCACGTACTCTAAACCATTTCTGATCATATCCAAATTAAGATGATAGAAAACTCATTTATTGAAAGGTAGTACAGCGAAGATTTTTCACGGATTGTATCTATCCTTGACATTCAGCATCTCTTGAGAGGAAATCGAGCTTATTCATCCCCCTAAGGAAGAGAAACAATGTCAGGCGTGGAGTTTTCGTGATGGAAGCACCGACAACTCTCTCATTACCCAAAATTCCGAATTAAAAAAGAAACAAGAAAAAAATCTACAAGGTTGACTTTATCTTCTAGTCTCTTGTCATGTAATGATCGTTTGAAAGGAGTTAAAAAAATGAAACAAAAATAAAACATACATAAGATATTTTTTTTCTTTATTTAAATGAAGAAAATAAAAGAAAAATTGATTTAATTTTTTTTCTTTCTTTTACTTTTCCTACAATTTAAATTTCAAAATTTTGTTTCATTTCTATCCAACACAGGTAAGTCTTTTTCAAATCTAGTCTTTATTGTTTGTTTTTGTCTTTTAGTCACTATTGTATGAATTTGAAAAAGAAAAGTAATAAAACTTTTTTTTTTCTGAGTGTTCAATTCTATGTTAATTAGTTAGGACGTCACAGTCCACTGTATATGGTCAATTCGATGCATCCTTTCTTCATTCCTACTTTATTTAGGAGACTTCTTTTTTACCATGAATTTGGTGGAAAACATGTTTACGTGTAGACTGGAGTTCAAACCTTTATTCAGCTAGCATTCGTGCACGACGTGGCAGCAAGGAAACAATTGCTGAGGGGTAAAATGGCTTGAAACGAAGTCCGTCATGAGATTTCATGAACCTAGAACAAAATATTAAATAAAATTATCTTATATTTAACTATTTAAAAATAGATATGTATGTAATTTCATAAAATAATATATTTTATTTCACTTAACAAATAAGATAATTTTAATAAATTTAAAAATGATATATCATATTTTTATTTAATTTATTTTTTTTTGTTATCATCTATTATTCAATTTATATTTCTTGAAAAAGTTATATAGACAAAAATATCTATATATAAAGTAGGCATGACAAAGAGATAAAGTAGAAAATGAGTTTGACTTTATCGATTCTCATTTTCATAAAAGGTAAGAAACACTTGATTTAAAAGAGATAATATTATATTTATGAAACTCATTCATACTTTTAAACATATGAAATTTGTCTCATTTTTAAAACTTTAATTTATTTATATATTTTTAAAATATTTATTATATTTATGATTAAATTTATTTTTATATTTAGTCTCACAAAGAAAATTTTTCAACTCCATCATTGTCATCTATCATTGACAAAATATCATTTCATATTAAAATTTACATATATTTGTTCTTTATAAATATATTTATTTTATTTTTATTTTTTTATAATTTTAATTTTATGTTTTTATTTTGTAAAAAATAAATAAATACTTTAAGTGTATGATAATGTATCATTTGCAGGTTGATATAAAGAACTAAAAATTCATTCAATATGAATTTATGACTGCAACATATTAAAAAAACTAACTACATAATTAATTTTAAGTAATTAATTTTAACTTTTAATGTTATTTTATTTATTTTTTTCATTTTTTTTCATCCTGTTACATGAAAAATCATTTTTTTGAATTCCGTGCAGATCTTCAGGATTCTTGGGGAAGAACCGAATCTCCATGTGTAGATTTGCGTTCCCTCTTTAGTGGTAGATATGGGAAAAGAGAGATCTTCAGTTAAAGATCTCTCTATCTCTCTCCAAGATCTCCTACTAAAGTTACTCTTATAAAGGGAAAGAACATCCAAAGAACTTTATTCGCTAAGGGAGCATTTGATTGGGGGATTTTTTAAGTTTTCCATGAATCTTAGGTTGGAAAAATTCCTATGTTTGGTATGCAAATTATAAAAATCATTCACTAAAATCTAACATTCCCAATAATCATTTTTAAACTAAGTTTCCCAAGAAATATTTTCGTATGTGGGAAGAGGTGGGAATCTAACTTTCTGAAGTTAAAAAAAATAGAGTTTTGTTGTGGTAAATATAATTAAAGTTTTTTCATATTATTCTTATTAGATTATTTAATTTAATTTAATTTGGTAAACATTTAAAACATTTGGTGAAAACCCCTCAATAACCACCACGCGAGTCGTTTGAAAAGTTCGTGGATATCGTTTACTTGGGAGATATCATCGTTTGCGATCTCTGCCATAACAGACCGGGTGGAGGCACATGTCGACTATGCGATCTCAAGTTTGAAATACTCACGCGTCACTGTTTGCTATCTCCAGAGATTGACCCGCACGCATGGCCTACGAAGCCTACAAGGTGGGCTGCGTCACCCTCGCATTGGCATGCTTGACGATGCTCTCCACTCTCTGAACCTCTGTCTCGAATTGGCTCTTGCGAAACTCTTCTTTATTCCCTAGCTTTTTGGTTTTGTGAAAATCAGCCATGGGAAGAGAATCATTTGAATCAGCCACGAGAAGAGAATTATCAAGATTATTCAGGAAGCAATTTGAAAAAATGAATTTCATTAGAGCATCTCCAATGGGAGATGCTTAGTGGGTTTCTTAGCCTAAGCTACCGTTTCTTCCGATTTCTTATACATGGAGCAACATGACGTGGCGGAACGAATTTGTTAAGCGGACGATAGGTTCCTTATATAAGGAACCGTTTCTTACCAATAAAAAAATCATTATTTTGCGGTAAAACTTGTTATTCCCAACCAACCACAGGAACATCAAAGTGATTCAGCAAAGGAAGAAGATGAACAGTACCAATACTAACTGTGAACGGAATATGAAGCTATGCGAGGAAGAACAGAGTATGAAGATTTGCGACAGTGTTGGCGCATGTGAGGAAGACGGCGACGGTGGTGACTGGAGAACAGGGTCTTGGCGCGAGGAAGGAGAAAGATGGCGACAGCGAAGGCATGCGTGTCGCGAGGGCGCGAGGAGGTTGAGTGGAGAAGAGAGAGGAGAGGTTGAGTGGGTGTGGGTGGAGAAGAGAGAGCTGTGAGTGGAGAATAGAGAGGAGAGGTTGAGAGTGGAACTTTTTGGAGTGAAGGGACACGTGGTGTGCGAAGACTAAGTTTTTTAAAAAATAATTGTGAAAAGTGAAGAACTAGAAGGGAGATGACAGGAAGCTTCTGGAGTGAAGAAGCCAAAAGAATGGACGGAAAAATGGGCTTTTGCAATTGGGTTATATTAAAAAATAAAGGCTAAAAAATTTAATTAAAAGAGATAAATAAAATATCAATTTGATGGGATAAAGGCTGAAAAATAAGATATCCATTAAAATATAAATAAAATTTAATTATCAATTGGGTTACACATTTTATTTTATTTATTTTAATTTATATATTTCAATTATTCATATTTTTTATTTGTGTTTATAAACACTAAAAAAATATTAAGTTTTATTAAAAAATATAAATATGCGGATTTTTTGAGTTTTTTGTGGTTTCTTGCATTGGAGCAAAATATTGAGTGAGTTTCTTAGGAGTGACATGGCACTGTAGGGACCACAAAAAGTACTGCGAGGGCCACAAAAAATTGCTTAAAGAACTCAAATGGGTATCTTCCATTGGAGATGCTCTTACTATCAAGTACTTGCATATATTTGTTTCTTTTTTCTATTTCTGCAAAGTGATAAGATAGATAAGACGCTAGAGTGCAAATGTAAAAGTTCATTTGCGATTAATTTTTTCTTTGGAAACAATTTGTGGTGTGTGTCAGGAGTAGTTTTTATGCTAATGCATTACTTGAAGATGCATGACAAATGAAAATTTGGAAAGTACTTTCCCTTTTTTACAGCTTTTTATTTTCTGGAAATGGAATATCACAAAGGAAGGGGTGCGAACATTTTGGGAACAAAAAATCTTTGAAATATCATGTGCAAGTCACATGCACAATTCTGTTAATAAAACACTATTGGGAACACAGTGGAGGCTCATCTAATGAGAATAGAAAGGTGAGAGTTTTGTGTAGAGTGAAGAAAAAAGAGAAGGTGCATATGTAATTAAAGTAAACTTTAAGGAGATTGCAGTAATTTTCTCTATTAAGAATGAACATTTTTTTTATAAAAATTAAAATCTAAAATATAAAATTCTATGGTGACAAAAAATTTATTTAACATAGTTTTATATTCTTGTTCCGCATAGTATACTCAAGAATGGTTACTAACGACTAAAGAGTGCAAATTAGGGGTGTTTGTGGATTAGATTCATAAGGTTTTGAAGGCAAAAATATCTTATCTAATTAGTGTTGTGAAAATCGGTCTGGCCCAACAAGTCAGACCGATCAGATCGGGAACCGGTGCTATGTCTAGGCCGGGTTGGGATTGGACCGGCCATGCATCTGGCCCAGTTAAACCCGAATGATTTTGTGAGGACTGTAACATCCTCAAAATTATATCTTGAGTTTATATTTATGATTGAATTATGGAAGTGTGATGATAGTTGGATACAAGAAAAATAGGATAAAATTTATTTGAACATAAGTTGCCCAAAACTGTCCATTTCTACCACCCGAATTGAGAAATTTATTTCTCTCTCAATTCTTATCCAAATTAGGTGTATGATATATGAAATTAAAGGCCTAGATGTCTACTACAACATATAAAAATTTCAGATAAACCTAGTTTGTGGAATATTTTCAATAACTAAAACATTAAGAGATGTCAGTGTGAAAATTCTCAGTTTGCTGACAGTTTTGAAGTCTAGATTAAAAATGTTATAGCTAGAGTTTTATAACTCCAAATAAGGCATGTGATACCTTGTTAGAAATCTTAGGAACTCTAGTTTAACATACTAAAATATGAGGATTTATGGGCTAGTATATTGGTACAAAATAAACAATGAACGAACCCATCTAGTTAAGTGTTTTTAGCCTTTTGGACATTTTGGTTTGGGCACAACTTGTAACGCTTGGAATTTTGGCCCAAGGACTAAAATCTTCAGCCCAAAATGTGACAAATCAGATGTTTCCTCAGTCCAAGACCTATCCACGTGCATAAGAGTCCCTCAATAAGACAAAGAATGCACTAAAATAATAAGCCAAAGGCAAAGATTGAAAATATAGGCTGTTATAAAATAAAAATTAGCTAAAGTAAAAAGATTTAATTAATCCTTTGTGTGCATGTGGAACACCTTAAACCAAGCATTTCCTTTCCTTGTTCAGCCATTTCCACGTGAAGAAGCCATATGCCCCAAGTCAATGATCAAATGGAATCTTGACCAAGAAAAAATCAAGTCAAGATAAGGTTTATATGTAATATCACTAATTATAATTAATGTAATTTTCAGTGATATTTGCATAATTAAAAGGATTAACGAAAGTAAGGACAGTTTGGTCTTTGTTAGAGGCAAGGGTGTAATAAGTAATTGTTGGATGCACCCCCCTGTTTCATGTTAAGAGCTGGCAGACCATGTTTCTCCTTCATTTTCTCTTCTTCTTTCTTCTTCTCTGATTTTCTCCTCACCCAAGCTGCATTTCGTGCCACTCCTTCTTGATTAGTGGCTGGAATCATGAAGTAAGCAAAAAAGAAAGATTTTTTCTTTGTCTTTTGTTGTTGTTGAGCTTTGGTGGTGAGTGATTTGAGGAAAAGAGTGGAGCTTGAATCTGCCTATTTTCGTTCGAAGCTGCTGGACCAAAATTGGAAGCCATAGAGAGCTGGTCCACCCTCCAATTTGGTCAATTGAACACTAAGGTTGGTAATCTCCTCCTATTTCTCCTTGATTCTTAAGGTTAGGGTTAGGGTTTGGAGTGAGATTGATATATGTTGAGTATTGAGAGGGTGAGATAGTTTTAAAATATGTTTTGGAGTGTGTAGAAGTTAATTTAAGGTTGAAATGATGTTCCATGCATGAATCATACATGCATGTTCATGACAGCAAAGAACACCAATCTGGTCAGCCCTGGTGTTTTGTGCATAACAGGAGCTATCGGTATCCAAATGGTCTAAAAATGGTGCCATTTGAAAGCTAAGAGATTTAAGTAGGTTCTGGAATTTTCGTGCTATTTTTGGAGGTCTCTAGAAATTATTGTGCAGAGTTATAACAGGCTGTTATACTCTGTTTTTAGCAGATTTTACTGGTGCAGAGGGCAATCTTGCAGAAATTATAAATCAGTCTAGGATGATCCAAATTGAGTGCTTTCTGTGGTAATAGAAAGATGTTATGTGTACTTTATACCTGTAAAAGTGCAGGTTATTTGGATGAGTATCCTGGTGTTGACGGGCGTTTGAAAATGGCTGGTTGGACTGATATGTTGTTGTCAGCATTGTTTTAGTGCATGACAGTTCTGGTATTTTAATTACTACAGAGGTTGTGAGTAATGAAATTGGATGGAACCAGTTTTGTTTGAAAGATGAGAGATAAATCTAGATGCCTCTAAATTCCCTTGATTTTAGGAGCTTCCAACAGGGATGTATGATTTTTCTAAGTGGATAAAAAATCTGCATTTTTATGCAGAATATTCTATTTTTCCGTGTGTTTTGGTATAGTTAAATGCCTTGTACGGATAGGATGATTGTTGATTCATGCTTGTGTGCCTTTGTATAGGGCGTGACACCGAGGGTGTCAATGGCAGAGACCACAGTTCAGGGATTGAACAACAGAGCACGACTTTGCCGGGTAAGTTTGTGGTTCTTGGGAGTGTTTCCCATTGCTTGAGTTCCACCACACTTCGAGGGAGTGATGGTTGTATACATGATTCATATGCATTGAATTGGTTGTTACAGCTTTCCTCATGATAATATGTATGCATGATTCTATGCGTTGTGTGTATGGTTGCCTTTCAGATAGATTTTCTGGCCAGTTAGATAGATATGGATCTCCCTAGGAGTAGAACACAACTCCTAGTTTGGTTTTCTCACGTAAAGGGTGAGGATGATCCCTTAAGATCAAGAGATAGGTGGTCCCGTCGTGGTTAAAGCCTATTCTCAGAGATGCCATATACGTGCATCCATGTGTAAAAGGGTAGCTCCCAATAGGATGGCATGGGTGTGAGTTCTGGCCTCACACTGGGGACTGAGAGTCCCAGATGCTGATTGTAAAATAAGGGAACACTTCACACTTAACCAAGAGGGGGGGTGAATTGGTTAGCCTTGGTAAATTTAAAAATTTCTTTATCAAACAAAAATCAGAGTAATCTTGCCCATTGTGTAACGCCCGGCCACTTGCAGGATCAACGACTGTCCCTACATACCAACACGAAGACTTTTCAGTGTGCGTTGTCCTCACTCACACACTTCTTGAGAAACTTCCCAAGAGGTCACCCATCCCAAGATTGCTCCAAGTCAAGCACGCTTAACTATGGAGTTCTTATGTTATGGGCTACCGAAAAGTAGATGCACCTTGTTGGTATAGGTAGTACCTATTAAATCCTTTTAAGTTATCCTCAACTGTACAGTCCCATACCTGCACAACCTCTGGATCCCTCTCGTTCGGGTGTGTATTCGATTCATTCATGTACCCCTCCCGCTGGAAGCCTGCCAGGAGCCGCTCCTTGTCCGTGCCTCACTACACTGGCAATCACTCCCCGCCCTCGTCAGCGCCCGGGATGTTACATGCCCACCAGCTTCCGCCTGGTTCGTCCTCGAACCACACCGTACTGGTAGAGAGGCCTTGCTCTGATACCACTTGTAACATCCGGCCACTTGCAGGATCAACGACTGTCCCTACATACCAACACGAAGACTTTTCAGTGTGCGTTGTCCTCACTCACACACTTCTTGAGAAACTTCCCAAGAGGTCACCCATCCCAAGATTGCTCCAAGTCAAGCACGCTTAACTATGGAGTTCTTATGTTATGGGCTACCGAAAAGTAGATGCACCTTGTTGGTATAGGTAGTACCTATTAAATCCTTTTAAGTTATCCTCAACTGTACAGTCCCATACCTGCACAACCTCTGGATCCCTCTCGTTCGGGTGTGTATTCGATTCATTCATGTACCCCTCCCGCTGGAAGCCTGCCAGGAGCCGCTCCTTGTCCGTGCCTCACTACACTGGCAATCACTCCCCGCCCTCGTCAGCGCCCGGGATGTTACATGCCCACCAGCTTCCGCCTGGTTCGTCCTCGAACCACACCGTACTGGTAGAGAGGCCTTGCTCTGATACCACTTGTAACATCCGGCCACTTGCAGGATCAACGACTGTCCCTACATACCAACACAAGACTTTTCAGTGTGCTTTGTCCTCACTCACACACTTCCTGAGAAACTTCCCAAGAGGTCACCCATCCCAAGATTGCTCCAAGTCAAGCACGCTTAACTATGGAGTTCTTATGTTATGGGTTATCGAAAAGTAGATGCACCTTGTTGGTATAAGTAGTACCTATTAAATCCTTTTAAGTTATCCTCAACTGTACAGTCCCATACCTGCACAGCCTCTGGATCCCTCTCGTTCGGGTGTGTATTCGATTCATTCATCTACCCCTCCCGCTGGAAGCCTGCCAGGAGCCGCTCCTTGTCCGTGCCTCACTACACCGGCGATCACTCCCCGCCCTCGTCAGCGCCCGGGATGTTACACATTGGATCTTTATCACAATTCAATCAAGAATCTTTATTCAAAATCAATCCAAGACTTGTAATGCCTCAAGAAACAAATTATACTACAGAATTCACAACAAGAAATAACAAATATGCAGTAAATGAGAGAGCACAAGATTTATACTAGTTCACATCAAACCCTATGAGGCTACATCCAGTTTCTTCTACTCAACACTAGAGTAGAGTTCCACTATATCAAAAAATATTCTTACAAGCAAATATACAAGCCTCTCTTTATCAACCCTAGATAAAGTTCAGAAGTCTAAAACCCTATTAGACCCTTAGAGACCAAAACCCACACTGAGAACACTACTCAGTTGTCCTTAGAGAAACACTATCTCTACACTTGCAAGAAAACCAAATTACAATGGAACTTACACACAAAATTACAAACAGAGGATTTACACCATCAAAGAGTAAGGAAAGAATTCACCTGATGATCCAAGAATGATATGCAAAGTGAAGAATATATCAGGTTAAATCAATTACAATGTGCAGAATCAATGTCTTTCCTTAGACTTTGAAATGATTTATCTTGCTTCACTAAATCTTAGTGACCCATAATGGTTTGAATGGAAGTAAGACCTTTAGAACAATGAAGAATGCCTCTATGACTGATTAGAAAGCTCTTTGAATGCTCAGTGCTAAAAAAAATTGATTTCTATTTCGTTATGCAAATCAGACAAGGCAAGGTTCTATTTATATAAGAAGCTGTAACAGAAATAATCGATTAAATCAGCTCTTGTAATCGATTATTTTGCAAATGTAATCGATTACATACGCTCCTGTAATCGATTAAAGTGTTCAAGATAAGTTCTGGGTTACAACAATGGGTCATTTAATCGATTATCCCGATGTGTAATCGATTAAATCAGACTTTGTAAAATCCAGGTTTGTGAATTGTAATCGATTACAAAATATGATAATCGATTAAAACAGAAAATGTATAAACCATGAATGAACTATGTAATCGATTACAAGAAATGGTAATCGATTAAGGCAGAGTGATTTTAATATCTAAATAGCTAAGTAATCGATTACAATCAAATGGAAATCGATTAAACCAGACACTCATTCAAAATTATGTCTATGTAAGAATAAAATAATCGATTAAAACGATGATGTAATCGATTAATTTGTTCTTAATCATTTCCAGAAAGTTTAAAGAACAATATAGTCGATTATATAAGTTTTGTAATCGATTAAACAGACTTAGAACTATTTTTCCAAAAAAGCTTGACTTATTTTAAGTTCCAAATCAATTGCTTAATGCTTTTATGATGTAATGCATGAATGATTATCAATGGTATGCATGCAAAAACTTGGATCATCAGAAGACTTCCTTTCCTTTTACATTTAATCACAATCTTTATCTTCAAGCCTTCAAGCATGTTGAAAGTCAAAACCTTTCCAAGTCTTTATAAAGCTTCAATCTTCAAGAGCTCCCCCTCAAATCAACACTGATGATGATGCATCTTTGGCGGGCGTAGTACTGCGGATATACATTAGAGCTAGAGGATGGCTATGTATTGTTGTGAGAGCCAGGAGGCATGGTAATTATGATCCCTTTGATGATATGTTATCATGGAAGTGAGCCAGGGAGGAGGAGAAGCCTCCAAGAGCCCTGAGCTTACTGAGATTGTATCTCATCCCTGTTGGGGACGTTTTTTTACAGGTGATGCTTCTGGCAGAGATGATAGTTCCTAGGGCGGGAGGCCTCAGTAAGGACAACCACTGTATAGCTGCTTGGCCAGTATTTTGAGAGCATTGTGGCTCATTACTTTTTGTATATGATATTGTTTTGTACCCCTGCGAGGGAAGATATGTGTGTGCATATATTTTAAGTCCTGTATGGATCATGGTGTATTGATATTCTGTATTTTGTACCCTCGTGTGAGGATGTGATCTGTGAGATCATGACAATGGGTGCTTATTCTTTTGTATCGCCACAGTGATGGTTGAGATGATGTATTTATATGTTTATACCCATATTGATATATGTGGTTATGTTTCTCCTGATATATCTGCTGGATATTATTGTTTATCTGCCTTTCTTTATGTTATCTGGATCGAAAAGGCTAGTTGTGGTGCCTTGGCATTTGTAACAGGTAGTTGGATACTTTCCATACATAATGAATCAGGAATATAGTTTGAAAGGAAATGACAATGATGTCATGTTTTTTATTGAAAATGCCTCCGTTGTTTTTACTTAATTGGTTTTAAATTATAGCTGTGTTAATCTGATTAAGTAAATTGATAATACACCGGATGCATACGAGGTGTTACATTATGCATAATATCTTCTAAGGTAATGATTACCTAGGTAAATTCCAACTAATCTAAATCTTAATTCAGATACAACCCAAATAAATCACTTTAAACACAAATGAATAAATGAGTATAAGTAGCTAGGGTTGTGGAAAAAATTGCACGTAGGAGCTAGCATCCAAAGCTAAGGCCAATTCAATTTTCCTTGTATTTTGCTTTCATTTTCTTGCTTTCTACTTGCTTGTCCTAACCGTGACTTCTTCTACCACCTCATCCATAATCCAATTTAATCTTTCAAGGCTTCATTTCTTAGAGGATATTCCAAGGAAGATAACCCTTAATCTATTCTATTCCAAAATCAAACTCACTTGAGGTAGGTTGGACTTCAATCTCTAGTTAAGAAATTATTTGGACTAATTTACATATTTAAGTGTACAGATTTATGGTTATTATCTAGTGGGTATGTTTTGATTTCTGATGTGTGTTTGAATTGTTTTGTGGAGATTTCTGATAGAAATTTTTTTTTGTGTTGATCTGATCTGTTTGCCTCTTAGCCAAATTGATGTTATTCTAGGTATGGACCGGTTATCTTTTAACCATGTTCTGTTGAATTGTTTAAAATGTCGGTGTTTGGTAATCCTGAAATGAGTGATAATGAGATGTCTATCTCTGCCAACCAAATTTTGTCATGTTTGAAAGAAAATGCTCAAGTGTACATAATTGGATCAGTTGGTAGGAGCATGTGTGTTTAGCAAGATAGACCTTAGGACCCGTTATGGTCACTACGAGTATTTAGTTATGCCCTTCAATGTAACTAATGCCCCTGGTGTGCTTATGGATTATATGAATAAGATCTTTCACCCTTATCTTGATAGTTTTGTAAAAGTATTCATTGATGATATTTTAGTATATTCTAAAACTAGAGAGGAGCATGCCGAACATTTGAGGATTGTTTTGCAAACTTCAAAAGATCGGCAACTTTATGCTAAGATGTCTAAGTGTGAATTTTGGTTAGAAAAAGTAAATTTCTTAGGTCATGAAATATCTAGAGGTGGAATTTCAGTGGATCTTTCTAAAATAAAAGTTGTACTTGAATGGGAATGACCTAAGTCAGTCACGAAAATCAGAAGTTTCCTAGGATTAGCAGGGTATTACAGAAGATTCATTAAGGATTTTTCTAAAATAGCTTTACCTTTGATCACAGTGACTAGGAAAGGTCAAGTCTTTGTATGGAACACACAGTGTGAGGAAAGTTTTCAAACTCTCAAGAATAAGTTGACTACAACAACTGTGTTAGTCTTACCGGATTTAGAAAAACCTTTTGTAGTATATTGTGATGCATCCAAAATAGGTTTAGGAGGAGTTTTGATGCAGGATGGAAAGGTAGTAGCCTATGCATCTAGGCAATTGAAAACCCATGAGAGAAACTACCCTACTCATGATTAAGAGTTAGCAGCTGTGGTATTTGCGCTGAAAATTTGGAGACATTATCGTATGGCTCTCATTTTGAGGTTTTTAGTGATCATAAGAGTTTGAAATATTTGTTTAGTCAAAAGGAATTAAATATGAGGCAGCGGAGATGGATGGAATTTTTGAAAGATTATGACTTTGAGCTTAGTTACCATCCTGGAAAAGCTAATGTGGTGACAGATGCTTTAAGTAGGAAATCTTTGATGATATCTGCACTGATGATTAGGGAAATGGATCTGTTAAAACAATTTAGGGATCTTAGTTTAATGTGTGAAACTACACCTGTAAGCATGAAATTAGGAGCTTTGCAAGTTTCTAATGAATTTTTGAATAAAATAGGAAGTAGGCAAAGATCTGATCTTTTCTTAAGAACCATATTAGAAAATATATCCAATGGAGGGAATAGTGAATTTAAGATAGGAGCGGATGGTATACTAAGATTACAAGGAAGAATTTGTGTGCCTAATGAACCTGAACTTAAAAAAATAATTTTGGAGGAAGGACACAAGAGTAAGTTGAGTATCCATCCAGGAGCCACTAAAATGTATCAAAATCTAAAAAGTTTTGTTCTGATGGCCAAGGATGAAAAAGGAAATAAGTGAGTATGTATATTCTTGTTTAGTTTGCCAGAAATCTAAGATAGAATATCAGAAACCTTCTGGTATGTTACAATCTTTAGAGATACCTCATTAAAATGGGATAGCATATCCATGGACTTTGTTACCACTTTACCCAAGAGTTCTAAGGATTTTGATTCCATGTGGGTTATAGTAGATCAGCTAATTAAGTATGCTCATTTCATTCCCATTAACATCAGGTATTTTTTAGAAAAGCTAACAAGTTTATACATAAGTGAGATTGTGAGATTGCATGAAGTTCCATCTAATATTGTATCCGACAAAGATCCTAGATTTACATCCAGATTTTGGGAAAGTTTACATAGAGATGTAGGAACCAAGTTGAAACTGAGTTCAGCTTACCATCCTCAAACTGGACGAACCATTCAGTCTTTAGAAGACTTGTTGAGAACTTGTGTTTTAGAATACAAAGGGAACTAGAAAATGAGATGCGAAAAAGCTATCCGACACTTTTTGAATCAGGTAAATTTCGAGGAAGAAATTTTTTGTAGGAGGGGAGAATTGTAACACCCTAAAATTTCAATAACTGCAAATATATATCGTATGAATTATTCTTGTGCAACTGTTGATGTGAGTGTTAGGTTATGTGAGATTTGATTAGTCTATATTTAAATTATTTGGGTGAAATATTAATTAGAGATATTACAAAAATGTTTGAATAGAAATGACCATATTACCCTTACTTTAAAACAGAAATTACATAAATGTCCTTAAGGTTAAAATTACACAAATACCCTTGGATACTTTAGAAATTACCATAATAACCTTGATACTAAAATTGTTTGAGACACTCTTAGAAATTTTGTGAAAGCCTGATGAAATTATAGAATACTTTTAGATGATAGATTACCAAAATACTTTGTGACAAGAAGCCTCAAAATAGGATTTCTATGAATTTCATACGATAATAACTTCGAAATTTTATCTAAGAGAATTCAAGCATCAAAAAAATATGGAAAAATGATAAATAGAATCTGTGGAATTTTCTCTTAATTGTAGGATGAATAGACTTATTCAATAAGATGGTTTAGTAATTTTGATGGTTAAAAGCAGAATGGACCAATCAGAATTAAGATAAGAGCAGTCTTGTGTGTAAGGTCTGTGTAGCACTCTATATAGATTGCTTATGGGCAACTTATTCTGTAATTGAAGTCAGTTTCTGGAAAATTCTAGAATTATATTATTCAATATTATCTTTAGGTAGAAGAGCTCAAATTGAACTTTACTTCCTCTTAAGGAATGTCATGTATAAAGTAAAAATGAAACTAAATTATTTTTCTTCATTTAAAAGATAACATGATATATAAGAATGAAAGGAAGATAAAAATCTTCCCTTGGCTAGAGCTAGTCCACGTGAAAAGAAAAATGAATGGAGAAGTTTTATGATTTTGGACAAGTGTAAGGACACTTGTAAAGTGGTGAACACTTGTAAAGGAAATCATTATGACTTAGAAGATTTTTTCTATAAAGTAAAAGAATAATAATGAACTTAGTTAGAATCTAATGGAATAAGAAGAAACTAAGTTAGGATGGAACTAAATGAAGGTAATTAGTTAGGAAGGACAAATATGTCCTTGAATATTAAATTATTTTCCAACTACTATATAAAGGAAAAAGGAGAACTTAAGTGGAAGTCATTTTCCAAGACTTCCTCCCTACATAACCTATCCCACATGAACCTCCCTCACATCCCTTTCATTTCACTTTCATCCTCTCCTTTTCTAAGTCTAAATCAAGTAGGAAAAAGACCCCACTTTCTTGAAGAAATCACGTGTAAAGTTAGCGACTTTAGGAAGAGAAAGACAAGCTTTAAAAGAGGTTACAAGGTATGTATAGGGAAGCTTTATGATAAAGATAGTTTAAGTATTGTTTTATGATAAAGATAGTTTATAGTTTAAGTGTTGTTTGTGTTTGAATAAGTGTTTGAAGTTCATGTGTTGTTAAGTGTTTCTATGAATTTCTATGAAGTTCATGTGTTGCTGAGTGTTTCTATGAATCTCCGTACATGAATGATATGTTGAATTTTTATACATGATTATCAAGCTAAGTTCTGTACTTGATTTATGTTGAATTTCTGAGTAAAATGTATAAGACAATGATTGAAGACTGATGTTGAAAATAAATATGAGTTGATAAAATGAAAAGAGTTATGCATTACGTGAATCAGTCTCATGTGTCTCATAAGAGTTGCCTCAGAGTGGAGGTGTGTACAAGAGTTGTCTCAGAGAGGAGGTATGTATAAGAGTTGCCTCAAAGAGGAGGTGTGTCAGATTGTTGCAGGAACTGAGTCCGTGCGTTCAGACAAAAGGTGTCTCAGCTAGGGGGTGACTCTTGCGGTGGGGAATCACACCACCCATGATGATCACATGAAGTGTGGGTCAGAACCTGTGCAACACCGGGAGACCGTGACTGGTCAGATAAGTTCTGTGCCACAGGGATGGGGTTATCTTGATAATTTGTACCAAATATTGAAAGAGTTTAAGAGAATCATGCATTGTAACACCCCAATATTTTTATATACGTGTTAAATGTGTAATTTAGGAAATGTTTTAGATCAATTAGTAATATGTGATTAAAGGATTTTTTTACCTAGAATAGAGATTAGAAAAATTTCAATACAATACTCCTAGGTAATAAATTACTAATAGGTGACAAGAAAATCTAGAATAGAATTTCTAGGAACTTTACTAC
>PYAF01001134.1:64896-79360 GCA_007407185.1 Glycine tomentella | reverse complement strand
TGCAATCTGTTCTAAGGGTCTGACTTGTTTTTAATCACTGCAATTTAATTAAGTATTTCTGTTTTATTTTAGAATTTCTCGCATTCTGTTGAAAACCCCCCCATTGCACGTTTAATCCCTTAAACATCGACAATTGGTCCTTGAGAGACGACCTAGGAGTCACTTCCTAGTACTACATTTAAACTGTATTAATTTGACGGAGTACGACATCGCGATCACTCTCCCTTGACAATATAATTGGTGAAGTTTCAAAGGGAGTATCTACTAAATCATCATTGAGAAATCTCTACTGTAATATGGCTTTTGTTTCATAAATAGAACCTAAGAATATTGATCAAGCTTTAATTGATGAACATTGGATGCATGCCATGCATGATGAATTGAATCAATTTAAGAGAAATGAAGTTTGGGAACTTGTCCCTAGACCTCCTTCTCTCAAGCCTATTGGCACTAAATGGGTTTTTAGAAACAAACTTGATGAGAGTGGAATCATAGTCAGGAACAAAGCTAGATTGGTTGCAAAAGGTTACAACCAAGAGGAAGGCATTGACTATGAGGAAACCTATGCACCAGTTGCAAGATTGGAAGTCATTAGGTTATTACTTGCATATGCATGTTTAATGAATTTGAAATTTTTTCAAATGGATGTTAAAAGTGCTTTCTTAAATGGATATATTGAGGAGGAAATATATGTGGAGCAACCTCCTGGTTTTGTTGATTTCAAACATCCAAACCATGTTTTTAAACTTAAGAAAGCTCTTTATGGTTTAAAACAAGCTCCAAGATCTTGGTATGAATGATTAAGCAAATTTCTGCTTGAACAATCTTTCACAAGAGGACATGTTGATAAAACCTTGTTCATCAAAAGGAAAAGCAATGATATCTTATTGGCTCAAGTATATGTTGATGATATAATTTTTGGTTCAACTAATCAATTGTTGTGCAAAGAATTTTGTATCTCTATGCAGAATGAGTTTGAAATGTCAATGATGAGAGAATTAACATTCTTTCTTGGACTTCAAGTGAAGCAAATAAAGAATGGAACATTTCTAAATCAAACAAAGTATTGGCTTGAAGTGATCAAAAATTTTGAAATGGAGAAAAGCAAAGATGATGCAACTCCAATGGCAACATCAACCTATCTTGATTCAGATGAAAAAGGAAAGAAGGTTGATGAGTCAAATTTTGAGGAATGATTGGATCTTTACTGTATTTGACAGCTAGTAGACCAGATATTATGTTGAGTGTGTGTTTGTGTGCAAGATATCAAGCAAATCCCAAAGATTCACACCTCACCGCAGTCAAAAGGATCGTCAAATATCTCAAATCAACACCAAAAGTTGGTCTTTGGTATCCTAAAGGTGCATCACTTAATTTAGTTGGTTATTCTAATTCTGACTTTGCAGGGTGCAAGTTAGACAGAAAAAGCACTAGTGGAACTTGTCATCTACTAGGAAGTTCACTGATCTCATGGCATTGCAAGAAACAATTTTGTGTTGCTTTATCAATAGCTGAAGCTGAGTACATCTCTGTTGGAAGTTGATGTTCTCTAAACCTTTGGGTAAAGCAACAATTACAAGATTTTGGTGTAAAATTAAAAGAAATACCTCTGCTATGTGGCAACACAAGTGCTATCAACATTTTCAAGAATCCAATAATGCACTCAAGGACCAAACATATTGAGATAAAACATCATTTCCTTAGAGATCACATCCAAAAAGGTAATATCAAAATTGACTTCATTGATACTCACAATCAATTGGCTGATATATTAACTAAACCTTTGGCTAGAGATAGATTCTATACTCTCAGAAACATGCTAGGTATCCTGGATGAATCTAATCTTTGCTAACATGATTGTTATGTGCTTATCTATTTGAAATAGCTTATTACTTGGCTGATCATCACATGTGCTTCAAAGAGTCTCAGTTGTACTGCAAAAAAAACTGTTCATACTGATATTTCTACTGGAATAATCGATTAAAGCACGTATTAATCGATTAAATGAACTTGAAAAACTGTTGAGAATGAAATTTGTGCTTATTTAATCGATTACACAACTAGGAAAATCAATTATTCTTCATAGAAAATAATTCCAGCAAAATGAATTTCTCTGGAATAATCGATTAAGCCATCGGATTAATCGATTACACAACCAAAAATTCTTTTTTCAAAAATTGATTGAAAAATTGTTTAAAACTCGAATTCTCCCTGTAATAATCGATTACATAACAGAAATAATCGATTACACTTCATCTTCTTTAACTGAATCTCACTGAAATAATCGATTACTTGTTAAATTAGTCGATTACAGCTTCTGCAAAAACTAATTTTGCTTACGAATTAATCGATTACATGAGCATATAATCGATTATTCAAGGAGTTACTGCAGAATCTGCAAGATTTTCTTGGAATTTGTAACCGCCCAACTGACACCTGATTCAAATTTGAATCCTCTATGCCTTAAAGTTAGTCGATTAATTCAAAATAACTGTTACTCATTTCAAATTTGAACTTTGGAACCCAAAATCTTCTATAAATACAGCCTATGTTAAAGGAAAAAATCACACCATTTTCATCTTTTATCTTAAGCACTACTATGTTCTTCTTTCCTCTGAGTCTAGAAACTCTGTCCAGTTAGCCTTTCCTCATAGATTAGCCATGTCTGCACCTAAGAGATCCAAATCCTCTAAGAGAAAGAGTGCTGAAACCTCTAACCCTGCTGTAAATAGGTTAGACCATCAGTTTCCTGTTGAGAGAGATAAAATAACCTACCTTTAGTTTAATGCCACCAAACTCGTTTGTCCTCCCAAAAATCTTGACCTTGACAAGTTTATTAAAGAAGGTTTTCAATTCCCTGCTATGGTTGAAGCCCAGGGATTGAAAAAGTTTGTTGAGATGAAGGGTACCTTTTACCCTGAGTTAGTAAAGGTGTTCTACACCTGTGCTAAGGCTTCCATGGAAATCACTCCTGAAGTCTGGCAAGCAGTAGCTGGGATTTCCTTTGAAGGTGAAAGGAAATTTGAGGAAGAAGCTGGGGGATACAATAGGGTAGATACCTATAGAGGGATACTTCTTTATCTTCACATGAGGCTGAAGCTTAGGCTGAGTACTGGGCCTATGGCTCATGAAGATAGACTTCTTCATTACATAATTGAAAAACAATAGGAATACCCACAATAACCAAGATGGGAGGTGAATTGGTTTAAACTTGGTCTTTTAAAAAATTATTTATAAAATCAGAGTTAATGGATCTTAATCACTTTTAAACCAAGAATGCTTTTAAGCAATCAAATTGCTCAGCCCAGTAAATCAATAGCTCAAAATAGAACTTGTTGAGTAATGATAAAACTACCAGCAACAAATGAACAAGATTACTTGAAGAGATAGAGAAAAGAACATCAACACAAACAATTTATACTGGTTCACTTCTCAAGAGTAGCTACATCCAGTTTCTTCTAATCAACACTAGATAAGAATTCTACTATTATAAAATTCTGTTCTTACAAGCTTTACAACAATCTCACTTTATCAACTCTAGATAAAGAATAGAAATCTAAAACCTATTAGACTCCTAAAGATCAAGAACAAGAGAACACTACTCTGTTCTTCCCTATAGAACAATACTCTAGAACAAGCTTCAAATAATCCTTTACAATAGCACCAAATAACAGAAAATTATCAAAACGAAATTACACTCAAAGATTAAGGAAAGAAGCAACCTGATAATCCAATGAAAATGAATACATATGAATTACCAATCAAGGTTGAATGTAGAAACAAAATTTTAGAACATGCTCTCCTTTACTCTTTAGAAATATCTTGTCCAAGAAATCATTCAATACCCATGAAGATTAAAGAGTTGGACAAGAAGTATGTAAACCCAGAAAAACACTTTAGAACTTTGTGAAGGCTATGTGTATTCAGAAATTTTGAAGTATTCAAGTTAAGTTTAAAGCCAAGCCTTCCTTCTATTTATAACAGATTTTTATAACAACCTGTAATCGATTAAATGTGCCCAATAATCGATTAAAATGAGCTAAGTAATCGATTAAATTACCACTTAATCGGTTAAAGTGTTTAAGGCAGCTTTCTGGGTTTCACAACGAACAATATAATTGATTAAATCGAGCTGTAATTGATTAAGACAATGAAGTTTCATAACAGAAGCCTCTCATGTAGTCGATTACAATATTTGGTAATCGATTAAGGCAGTGAGACAAACTTTTTCAAAATAGCCTATATAATTGATTACAAATGATGGTAATCGATTAAATTAGTGATAACATGATTTTCAAGATAGCTTGTGTAATCGATTACAATAAATGGTAATCGATTAAAGCATAAATGTATTATATTTGAATTATACTTTGTAATCGATTACAAGAAATGCATAATCGATTAATATATACATTAAAGCTTTTCCAGTTGTAAACACAAGCCATATAATCGATTAATCCGTGATGTAATCGATTAAACTGTTTATCAAAGCTTTTCCAGTTTTAAACATGAACAAAATAATTGATTAATAGTATGGGTAATCGATTAAAATAGTGAAATTATATTTTTCCAAAAACTTTTCCCATTTAGATCATTTTCGAAATAGCTTTGA
The DNA here is from genome assembly GCA_007407185.1 of Glycine tomentella. Classification (NCBI taxonomy): domain Eukaryota; kingdom Viridiplantae; phylum Streptophyta; class Magnoliopsida; order Fabales; family Fabaceae; genus Glycine; species Glycine tomentella. The sequence goes on along the minus strand of PYAF01001134.1, from coordinate 74,748 downwards.
TTCTTTGATAAAAACACTTAAGCATGTAAATGATTATATGTCTGCAAATGCAAGGACCAACAGATTTGCTTCTCATACACTTGGATTTGGATTTCAATCTTCAAGGCATGTGAAAAGCTCAAAACACTTCTTCTACGTTAAAAGCTTCATTCTTCTTGTTGCTCCCCCTATATCCAACAATAGTCACCTATGTCTTGACTCCAAGAGCCACTAATCATGACCAAGCCATTGATGATGACATACTATTGCGAAAACCGCACACTACGGCAAGTGCACCGCTCGTTTCAAGTAATAAAGTGGGTAAGTAGAGTATCGTTGTCCACAGGGATTGGGGTGAAATTCACAGTAATATTCAGTCAATGCAATTGGAAAATAAAAAGAAATTATTTGTGAAGAATTGTTGTGTGTTGAATGTTTGAAAGTGAAAATAGACTATAAAGGAAATGCAGTAAATAAATTGGAGTGTTACCAATGGAAGAAATAATTGTGGTCAGGCACAATCCCCTTTGATTCCTACCTCTTTCACTTAACTGGTTACAACATTTGCTTACTTAAATGATATATCTTTCCTATTTTCGTAAATCCTAATTTCTTAGCAATTTAGCCCTTTAACAAGAATCCTAATTCCTTAGTGATTCCTATCAAGCATATAAAATACTATAACACACAAGTTGCTTATTTCTGATTGTTCAAAGAACAAATCTTTCCTTCTCTAGTTAATCCCTAATTTCTTAGTGAATTAACCCTTTAACCTGAATCGAAGACCTAATTCCTTAGTGAAGTCTATCAAGTTAAGCATTTAAAAGACTATATTATAAGGTTCTGCAGTCACGCATCCCTATCCCTAGGTAATGAATAACTGTTATTTTACTAAGGTCAGAAATTAGAATCCCAACGTCCCCATTGCGAATCCTAACTCTAAATACCTAAATAGAATGGCCAATTCCAAATAAGAATAAAACAGTGAAAAATAGAGTAAAACAAAACAATCAAAAAATTCTCATTCAATACCTGTTAAGTTACAGAGGAGTTCACATCAGTTCTTGGCCTTCCCACAATACAAAGTTTAGCCTGACATAGGCTTCAAGAACACAAAAGTTGTCATTGAATACATAATTCTGTTGTAATCCTAGCCTTGATTCTTGATGTCCTAGGGTTTTGAATGATTCTTTGTGATTCCCAGGATGTCTATATATATTTTCTTCAGTCCAGAAGCCTTTCTTTTATAGATTGATTTAATTAAAGTAACAAAGGCTTTTTCCTGTGCAATTTTTGAAACAAATAAGTTTAATTCAGGAAAGAAAATCTCTGTGGCGCTGATGGCGTGGCTTCCCGTGCTGATTGCGCGGGTCTTCGAATGGACAGCGCTGATAGCATGAACCTCCACACTGATAACGTGGAGTCCACGAGTTGGAAGGTTGGCACTGGGCAACTGGCGCTAATCGCTCGGACTTTGGCGCTACCCGCGTGGATCTTGCGGCTTGATGACGCTGATGGCGTGGACTCCCACGCTGATCACGTGGAGTCTTCGAGCTGAAGCTTGGATTTCCTATAGTGACGCGACTTGCGTGGTACGTGGCGCGATCCGCGCGGAACATTCAAATGGCTTTTCTTCTTTCTTTTGCTTACTTCTCCTCTTTTTAACCTGAAATCACAACTTAGTAATGAAATGAGATGAAATTAAACATAAGCAACAATTTAAACTAATTCTAATCTATTTTCCTAAGTATTTAACTAAATTATAACCTAAAACTAGCCTAAACTAAGATGTGTTTGCAACACATCACATACAACTTGTGTATGGCATGAAAAATTCCATTTAGATGAATTGGATTCTCATTCTTGAGGAAATTATGCTTAAATCCAAAAGATTGGTGAATTATCCTTTTCCATATGCTATTCTTGTGTCCAGATTCATTGATTACTTCAATATAGATGTCTCTAATAAGGTTGTTGACAACACAAACTCCATTAGCAACCTCATCAAAGAGAAACATCTTACCAAGCTGGGGATGGTCAAGACCCCTTATGGTTGGCAAATGGCTGGACAACAACTCCTTGCTGCTGGAAATGAAGAGGAAGCTAATGAAAAAGCTAAAGATGAAGACCCTGCTCAACCATCTTATAGTCCATTTGAATCACTTATGATTCAAAAGACGGATGCCTTATTGTCAGTACATCATGAGCACAGGGCTGAGACTAATTCATCTTTGGAGGAGATGAAATCTAGGCTAGAAAACATAGAAGCTAGGCTTGTGCTTGATGATTTTGATAAACTAGTTTAGGTTTCTTGTATTTCCTGTTATTGCTTTACTCTTTTTTTTCTTTTTCTCTGATTAATGTATTGTCTTTCCCTTTCCATTAATGAAATTTACATTTCTCCTTCTCATTATTTGTTATACTGCCTTTTGTCTTTGATAAGCCAAATAGGGGGAAAAAATTGATTGATAACTATCTAAAAGAGAAAATCTGTTTTGTTCTCTGTTGTGCTCTGCTTTTTGTTATGTTTTTACAAATCAATAATCGACAAAGTTATCTAAGTCACGGGGAGCTAACTAATGAAAGTAAATGATCAATGTTTATGAAAGCATATCTCTTAACACTTGTTCTTGGCAAAAAGGCTGATTTGTTTTCAGGTTAACAAAGTTCAAGACTTCTATCTTTTTCATCCCTCAAAGTACTTCAAAACTTAAACACATGGTCAATCAATATTTGGCATGTTCAAAGCCAAAAAGGGGTAGATTGTTGGATATAGGGGGAGCAACAAGAAGAATAAAGCTTATGACTTGGAAGAATGTTTTGGGCTTTTCACATGACTTAAAGATTGTAATTCAAAATGCAGTGTATAAGAGGCCAATCTTTTCATCCTTGCATTGCATGCACATAATCATTTACATGCTTAAATGTTTTCATCAAAGTATCAAAGCTATTTCGGAAAAAGGAACTTAATGGATAATGTTTTTGGAAAAATGTAAATTCTACTATTTAATCGATTACACATCAGTATAATCGATTATTTGCTTTGGTCTTAAATCTGAAAAAGCATTGAAGAACATTTTAATCGATTACATGACCTTTGCAATCGATTACATAGTGTAAAACAAATGTTATTCATTGTTGCTTTAATCGATTACCATTAGTTGTAATCGATTACATAATCTATCTAGAAAAGCATGTTTCACTGCTTTAATCGATTAATATAAATTGTAATCGATTACACAAGCTGCTTCAGGAATAAAGCTTTACTGCTTTAATCGATTACCATAAATTGTAATTGATTACACAAGCTGCTTTTGAAATAAAACTTCACTGCTTTAATCGATTACAGCTCGGTTTAATCGATTATTCTGTTCATTGTAAAACCCAGAATAAAGCTTTGAACACTTTAATCAATTAAGTGACAACTTAATCGATTACATAAGTCATTTTAATCGATTATGTGGCCGTTATAATCGATTACAGTTTGTTACAAAAAGCTGTTATAAATAGGATAAAGGCTTGTCTTGAAACTCAACTTGAACACTTCGAATTTTCTGAATACACACAAGCTTTCTCAAAGTTAGAAAGTGATTTTCTGGGTTAACTAAGTTCTTGTCCCACTCTTTAATCTTCATGGGTATTGAATGATTTCTTAAGCAAGAGTTTTCAAAGAATTTTGGAGAGCATGTTTTGAAATTTTTTTTCTTCAGTTCAATCCTTATTGGTAAACCATATGCATTCATATTCATTGGATCATTAGGTTGTTTCTCTCCATTCTCTTTGGTTGTAAATTTTTTTTTTGCAATTTTTGTTATTTGAAGCTATTGTAAAGAGTTCTTTGAAGCTTGTGCTAGAGTAGAGTTCTCTAGGGAAGAACAGAGTAGTGTTCTCTGGTTCTTGATTATTAGGAGTCTAATAGGGTTTTAGATTTCTATTCTTTATATAGGGTTGATAAAGAAGGATTGTTGTAAAGCTTGTAAGAACTGAAATTTATAATAGTGGAACTCTAATCTAGTTTTGATTAAAAGAAACTGGATGTAGCTTCTCTTGAGAAGTGAACCAGTATATATTCTTGTGTTGATTTTCTATTCCTTAATCTCTACTAGTTATCTTGTTCATTTGTTCTTGGTTTTACTATCATTACTCAGCAATTTCTGTTTTGAGCAATTGATTTCTTGAGATGAGTGATTTGATTGATTAGAAGCATTCTTGGTTTAAAAGTGATTAAGATCCTTAACTTTGATTTTATAAATAAATTTAAAAGACCAAGTTTAAACCAATTCACCCCCCCTCTTGGTTATTGTTGGTATTCCTATTGTTTTCAAAGGGAGTGCCCTCAATAAGATGTCATTTCAGTTGCAAAGTAGTTGAAGAGAATCTGGGGCAAGTCAAAGGGAGTGCCCTTAATAAGATGGTACAAAATAAACTTGTGGGCATTGGACAAGAAATCCTTTGAGCCCTTTTTGTGAATGATGGCCTTGTTGACTATCTGCTGAAAAATTTTGGCCTTGCTCAGTAGTGTTCCATATCGCCTTGGGGTCTTATCCTAGTTGGGTCCCCACAAGGAGTGCCTAATGTGGTCTTCCAGCTCATCTCCCCAACTATTAATGAACTCGGTTCCTCGATGCTCACACCAATTGTTTGAGCGATAGTCTCAACAGTTAACTTCACTGGTATCCCTAGTACTTTTCCAGAAAAGTATCCTCCAATGTCTTCATTCCTATAGACTTTGGCAATCCTCCATAACTCTTTGACAAGTTCAAGAACCACCACCTTGGGGTCTTCAAAGAAGTGGTGGATGTCACACAGCATGAGATATGCTTTGATGACGTAGCCATCATTTTCCAATGAGTCGATATCGAAGAAATGTTTGACATGAACTCGTGGTTCCTTATCCTTCATTGTGAGTTCAGCAGTAAGGATAGTCACAAGTGCAGGTCTGGTGATCTAAACAAGAGAACCGTCCTCAGATGAAGCAAACGGGGGGTTATTCTTGAAATCTGGTGCGGCTTGAACAACTTGTGATTGGTTATATTTCTTGGCCATTATTAGGGTTTTAGGAAGTTTTTGATTGTCTAAGGGAAGAAAGGTTAGGGTGCAGAGAGGCTTTTGAGAGAGAGAATGTGAAAAATTTGTATAAGGTTTTGATAGTGAAAGGTCGTAATGATGAGTGATGGTACAGTTAAGTGCTTAGGGTGAAGAGAGAGAAACTGGTCGTAGGGGAAAGTTGAAAAGATGTGGGTTTTTCAAAAAGTTGAGTCCTCGTTTTATTGGTCCTTTCCAAATTCTGAAAAGAATAGGTACAATAACTCATCAAATAGCTTTACCACCAAATCCCTCCAATCTTCATAATGTTTTTCATGTCTCTTAACTTCGTAAATATATTTCTGACCAGAGTCATGTTCTAGAGTCTGAATTAATACAGTTAAAAGATAATTTAACCATGAGCTTGCCCCCGACAAGAATTTTGGATAGAGAAATAAAGCAAATAAGAAATAAGTATGTATCATTGGTAAAAGTACAATGGGGACAAGAACGTTTGGAAGAGTATACCTGACAGTTAGAACCAGAGATGAAAAAGAAGTATCTTAAATTGTTTACGTGTATTTACAAAGTTTGAGGGCAAAATTTTATTTTTAGAGGGGATGAAATGTAACATCCTCAAAATTATATATTGAGTTTATATTTATGATTGAATTATGGAAGTGTGATAATAGTTAGATACAAGAAGAATAGGATAAAATTTATTTGCTCACAAGCTGCCCAAAATTGTCCATTACTGCCACCCGAATTGAAAAATTTATTTATCTCTCAATTCTTATTAAAATTAGGTGTATGATATATTTAATTAAATATCTAGATGTCTACTATAACACATAAAAATTTCAGATAAATCTAGTTTGTGTATGACTTGAAGTCACCAAAACATTAAGAGATGTCAGTGTGGAAATTTTCAGCTTGCTGGCAGTTTTGGAATCTAGTTTAAATATGTTATAGCTATAGTTTTATAACTCCAAATAAGGAATTTGATACCTTGTTAGAAATATTAGGAAGTCTAGTTTAACATACTAAAAGATGAAAACTTATGGACCAGAATGTACTAAGAACGAACCACCTCAAGTTAAGTTTTTTTAGTTATTTGAAAAGTTTGGATTGGGCACAGCTTGTAACTCCTGGAATTTTGGCCCAAGGAATAAAATCTTCGGCCCAAAATTTTACAAATCAAAGGTTGTCTCAGGCCAAGACCATTCCACGTGCACAAGAGTCCTCCAATAAGACAAATCATGCACCAAAACAATAAGCTAAAAGCAAAGCTTGAAGTATAGGTGATAAGTGCCACATTTTAGTAAAAATAGGATTCAAATATGGCACTTATCCGTTATTTTGAATTGATTTATTCACAAGTTAACCCTAGAAACCTAGTTAATTGATGGTTATATAAAGGTAAGTCATGCTTTCATATTTTGAAAAGATTTCGTCCAATCGAATGATTTAATTTTGCTAGGTTTAAAGGTTAGGGAAGAATCAAGCTTGCAAAAACCAAGAGCTGGAGGTGAACTAAGCAAAGAATGAAGTCCCAACAGCATTCCAGGCCCAAGAAGCACCAAGGCCCAAGGATTTCTTCATCACTAAGCTTTTAAGCTCGCCCAGGCAGCCATTCTATGCCTATTTTACTTGCCTGGGCGAGTAACAAGTTCCAAGAATTCACTTTAGCTCGCCCATTTAATTCCTAAGTGAGACTAGAAAGTAATCTTAGGGTTTGAACTGAATGAATTTACTCGTTACGTTATGTTGCTAGGAATAGAGCATAACGTTTTGATCGTATTAAACACGTGAATATGATCTTAATGCTTGGGTACTTAATTAAATATGCGAGGGATCGATATTTAGTAAAATATCCTTAGGACTTAATTGCGAGGAATTGAATTAAGGTTACCTAAACGTGTGCGTCAACAAGAATAGAACAATAATGCATAGGTAAAATTAATTGAAGGGATAAGTAAGACGAAATCCAATCATACGCTTTCCTTGACTTTAAACTCGTTTATTTACTTCCGTAAATTTTATCTTTAGCTTGCGATAACAAATCACACAAATGAACTTTCGCTTTAATCATCTGTACATAAACTATTAAACTGGTAACGATTTAAACGAACTGAAGTAAACTCAAATCCCTGTGGAGACGAACTTTACAAATTTGTAACTTGCAACTATACAACGGTACGCTTGCCGTAAAAATCCTAACAAGTGTCTGGCGCCGTTGCCGAGGATTTGATTCGTTTACTTAGTTGTTTTAATCTCAGTTTAGTAAAATTTTACTTGCGCTTTACTTTCTTATTTTTTATATAAATTTTCTTGCTATTTTATTAAAACTCGGTGCTTAACAGAATCTTGTAGTTTTTCGTCCTTTCTCTTTATGCGAGGTAAGTCTTCTACAGATAAACTTCAGTTTGATCCAGAAATATCAAAAACAGAAAGGAAAAATAGAAACAAAAAGAAGCAAGAATCCGACAAGCATTCCGAGGAAACTGTGTCTATTGATCATCCCTCACCCGAAAAACCACTAGTAAGAGACAACATGGCTGATCGTGGCGGAGAAGAAAATAGACCAGTAAGGAGGACTCTTGGAGACTATGCTTATCAACAAGGTCCCAAACACTACAACAGCATAGGCATCCCTCCTTTCAACAACAAGCTTGTGGAGTTGAAGCCAGCATTACTCAGTCTCATTGGCTCACATCCATTTGCTGGGCTAGACCAAGAAGATCCTTATACGCATTTGTCTACTTTCATGGAGCTATTTAGTACAATGGGAGCATCGGACGAAGATGCTGAAGCTGTTTACCTCAGAGCTTTTCCTTTTTCTTTGATAGGTAAAGCTAAAACATGGCTTCAATCACAACCAAACAAAAGTTTAAGCACATGGGAAGATTTGGAGGAGAAATTCATCGCTAGATTTTTCCTTCCCTCAAGATTTATCAGTGCAAAGTCAGCTATTGCCACTTTCTCTCAAGGTATAGATGAACCACTCTGTGAGACTTGGGAAAGATTCAAGTCACTACTAAGGAGATGCCCAAACCACAATTTTGATGATGCCGTACAGTTACACATCTTTTGTAGTGGGTTGAGGCCCCAAACCAAGATGATCCTTGACGCTTCAGCCAAAGGAACCATGATGTCTAAGAGCCCCGAAGAAGCCATAGTGATCATTGATTCCATAGCAGCAAGTGACTATCAATCTCATCATGATAGGTCACCCATTCAGAGGAAAGGGATACTAGAGCATGACACTCAAAGTGCCATCTTGGCTCAAAACAAGCTCTTGACCCAGCAATTAGAGGCCTTAACAAAACAAATAAGCCAAATTCCTCAACTTCAGCAAGGAGGCCCATAGAAATCTCATTCAGCCCATCAAGTTCAACAAATTCTGAGATGTGATTTTTGTGGAGGAGACCATCAGAATGGATATTGCACAACACCTGGTGATTGCCCACAAGAAGAAGAAGCACACTACATGCAAAATCAGTTAAGACCTCAAAACTTCCAAGGGAATTACCAAGGCTATCGTAGTGGTCCAGGTTCTAATCAACCTTATAATTGGAGGCAAAATAATAATGCTTATGTTCCCACTAACCCTCCTTTTGCAGGTCCTCCTAACAATTCCTTTGCAAGTTCTTCGAATTCTTTTTCAGGTCCTTCAAATAGAAATTCACCACAGCAAGCTCAGTCTGACAGATTAACAAAGATGGAAGACACCCTTACACAATTTATGCAACTGTCCATCACCCATCAAAAGAACACCAAAGCTTCTATCAAGAATTTAGAAGTACAAGTGGGGCAGCTTGCCAAGCAGCTATGGAAGTGGATCTTTCTCAGCAAATACCCAAATCAATCCCAAAGAGCAGTGTAAAGCAATTATCACTAGAAGGGGAACTGTAGTGGGTAGAAATGAGGAAGAGGAAAAGAAAAATGAAGGAAATGTAGAGAAAAATGAAGATGTAGAAAAAGAAAATGAAAGTGAAAAAGAAAAAGATGAGGAAGAAACTAATGAAAAAATTGAGAGAAAAGTGACAAGTGAGGAGAAAAAGAAAAGAAATGACAAAGGCAAAGCAGCATTAACCCCACCACCAGTCCAACACATGCCATACCCGCACGCTCCATCCAAGAAGTCAAAAGAAAGGGAATATAAACATTTTCTTGACATCTTCAAGCAGTTACAAATAAATATTCCTTTTGCTGAGGCGCTGGAGCAGATGCCATCATACGCCAACTTCATGAAGGATCTCCTCACCAAGAAAAGAAGATACACCGACGAGGAGACAATCCAACTGGATGCAGGATGCAGTGCTATCATCCAAAAGACTCTCCCAGAAAAGTCTGGAGATCCAGGTAGCTTTACAATTCCTGTTACTATTGGTAATTTATCTGTAGGAAGATCTCTTCTTGACTTAGGTGCAAGCATCAACCTCATACCATTATCCATGGTTAAGAGGATAGGAGCAGTCGTAATCAAACCTACTAGGATGACGCTGCAGTTAGCAGATAGATCTATTAAGCATCCCTATGGCGTCATCGAAGATATGTTAGTGAAAGTCGACAAGTTCTTCTTCCCAGTCGACTTTGTAGTAATGGATATGGACGAAGATAGTGAAGTCCCATTGATTCTTGGTAGTCCCTTTATGAAGACTGCCAAAGTTCTTATTGATGTTGATGAGGGAAAGCTCACTGTCAGAGTTCATGATGATGAAGTTCAGTTTAATGTTCTTGAAGCCATCAAGCACCCTGTAGATAAGAAAGAATGTTTTAGAGTGGATGTTCTCGATGAAGTTATTTCTGACTCTAGAAGATTCTTTCACAAGAAAAATGGTTTAG
>PYAF01001134.1:37077-47082 GCA_007407185.1 Glycine tomentella | reverse complement strand
CTAGCTTACCAAATAGCCTTACCACCAAATCTTTCTAACCTTCATAATGTTTTCCATGTCTCTCAACTCCGTAAATATATTTCTGATCCAAGTCATGTCCTAGAATCTGAATCAATACAGTTAAAAGATAATTTAACTATGAGCTTGCCCCCGACAAGAATTTTGGACAGAGAAATAAAGCAATTAAGAAATAAGTCTGACGTTTGGAAGAATGTACCTGGGAGCTAGAATCAGAAATGAGAAAGAAGTACCCTGAACTGTTCACAGGTAATTACAAATTTTGAGGGCAAAATTTTCTTTTTAGAGGGGTGAAATGTAACATCCCCAAAATTATAAAAATGTGATGATAATTGGATACAAGTATGTTTAGAGAAAAATAACTATATCACTTTTTCCGTGATGCAGAAATTACTAGAAAACCCTTAAGATGAAAATTTCAAAAATGCCCTTGGACATTTTTAAAAATAACCAAAATACCCCTAGGTTGAATGGCATAATTACCAAAAAGCCCTTAGACCAAAAATGCTCAAATAACTTTAGAAATTTTGTAGAAACTTGATGAAATTATAAAATACACTTAGCCAAAACTCTAGAATAAAATTTCTACAAATTTTGGAAGATGACAACTTTGAGGCTGTATTCAAGAAAACTTAAGCATCAGAAAAATATTGAAAAATGGTACATAAAATCAATAGAATTTTCTCTTAATTATAGGATGAATAGACCTATTTAATAAAATGATTTAGTAATTTTGATGATCAGAAGAAATATAGACCAATCAAAAATAAGATAAAAATGTAGTCTAGAATGAAAGGTTTATGTATTGCCCTGTATAAGACTGCTTGGGATTAATTTAAACTATCATTGGGATAAATTCTTAGGACATCTAGAATTCTAATATTCAAAATTTTCTTTAGATAAAAGAATTCAAATTAAATTGGATTTCTTTTTATGAAAATACCATATTGAAACTAGATTTTTATTCATCATCAAAAATGACCACATGTAGCATGAAAGGAAGAAAAATTTGTATTCCTTTCCTTTGAGCTTGTTATTCACGTGGAGAAGCATGGAGAATGAGGAAGAAGCTTCTTAAATTCAGCCACTTGGAAGATAAGCCATAAGATGAAAACAAGTAGCAAGACACTTGTATGGCATGGATGCAAGGTAACATAAAAATCAAGCCAAGATTTCTCTACACTCTTCCATCTTGCACGTGGACAGCTCTAGACATTATTTCAACAATCCCAACGGTCAAAAGTTACATATGTGAGATAGTAATGTGCCTTTAAAATTTTAAGAAGATCCAACGGTTAGTATATCCAGAATTAGAATTTTACTAAAACAGGTTTGGGATAAAAATGCATAAAAATCTTCATTGGCAAGCTACTTCACGAAAATGCACGAGAAATGGAGAAACGTCATGATTTTAGACACTTGGTAGCAAAGGAGAAGAAGCTCTAATATCATGCCAAGTGGTAGGACACTTGGAAGGAAGAAAGGAAGGAAGCCCTATGATTATAACAAGTGTAAGGACACTTGTAAAGGAATAATGATGGCTTATGAGATTTTTCTCTAAGTAATCATTTCTTCAACACTATATAAAGGGAGGAGGAGGAACCTAAGTGCAAACCAATTCCAAGACCACTCCTTTCTTTAAACCTCACGTGAACTCTATCCCTCACACCACTTTCATTTCATTTCATTTCATTTCATCGTTCCCTTTAAAGCTTAAATCAAGTAAACCCCATCACCTTGAAGAAATCACGTGTAGAGGCAAACAACCTTAGGAAGGATTTAACAAGGTTAGAAAGATATCAAGACTCAAATTCACTTGATGTAGGTTAAGCTTAAATCTCTAGTTAATCATTGGTTTGGATTAATTTACATGCTTTAGTAGATTGAATTATGGTTATTATTTAGGCTTGAATTTTGTGCCATTTGAAGGATATTCTTTGATGAGAATATGTTGATTTAAGCTATAAGATAGGTGATGATTTATACCCATCAATATTAGTGATGTATGGAAGCCCATTTGATGATCTTTTGAAGGTGATTTTGATGATATTTTGGGTTGTCTGTTGATATTTTTATGGAAAGATTTTGATTTAAATTTTAGAGGTAGAGGATGAATGGTATGTAGTTGAATGGTTTAAATACTTGATGATTTGATTTGAGGATTAATTAGTAAGGTGGTAGGTGAAAGGAGAATAAAAGATGCATACTAGACTTTAATCTTTTATTATGAAAATTTCAAGGGATTAGAAATATTTGAAAGACATATTATGGATTATTAGTTAGATTACTAACATAATTTTCTGTGAGGATATTCTTTGGTCATGCCTAAGTTGGTAATGATTTTGCTTGAATAAGATATAGCTGTTTAACCATACTTATAAGCTTATTGGATAAGGTATGGTGGTGTAACCATACTTATGATACATATGACGATATGATGAAAATATTTTCCATAAGGTAATATGTATTTTGCTTATGGATTTGATTTTTATGGATGTTGATGTGAATAAGATAGGTGGATTCATGTTTCCATGTTTCAAGTCCAGTACGAGGCTTTGGGGAAACAGAATCTGATGCTACATACAATACGATATGTAGTACCCAGGTGTATGGCAAAATTCATGCATATTTGCGTAAGACTATAGCAGCGTCCACACTCAGTGTGGCCACATACAGTACGATATGTGGAGGCCATTTGCCCTGGGATAGTTCATCTCATGTATTCATGTAGTTGCATATTGCTTGTGAATGTGTTTGATTATTTGAATGATTTTACTAACATAATAATAGGTTCGGGATTTAGCTTTACTTACTAAGAAATTTATTTCTCACCCGATATGTTTCATTTTTTTTAGATGGCAATGATGGACAAGTTTCATGAAGCCTTGGAGTAGTGAAGAAATATAAAAGAAGTTATATAACAAGCTGGATATTTGAGAAAGTAGTATACTTGTATTATATAAACTTTTGTATCAAAGACATTGGCTATGTATATAAGTAACAAATCTTTTGCAGATTTTACATTTTAAAAACGTTACTATTATACGTCTCTTAGAAATTTATCCTTAAGTAAAAATAAAAATAAGTAAATATTTAGGTCGTTACATATTTACTTCCGTATTTATTTTCGTAAATTTTATCTTTAGTTTACGATAACAAATCACACAAATGAACTTTCACTTTAATCATATGTACATAAACTATTAAACTGGTAACGATTTAAATGAACTGAAGTAAACTCAAATCCCTGTTGAGACAAACTTTACAAATTTGTAACTTGCAACGATACAACGGTACGCTTGCCGTAAAAATCCTAACAATAGGCTGCCGTAAAAAATTTACTGGCTGAAGTGAGAAGATTAAATAAGGCTTTGTGTGCATGTGTAATCACCTAATACAAGTACATAAATCCCTTTTCCCATCCATTTCCACGTAGAGGGCCAGCTTCCCCCAAGTCAATGATTAAATGGAATCTCGACCAAGTAAATCAAGTCAAGATAAGATTTAAGTATTAATATCTTCTAAGGTAATGATTACCTAGTTAAGTTCTAACTAAGCTAACTTCTAAATCAGTTATAATCCAACTAAATCACTTAAAACTTAACCAATTAAAATAGTATAAATAGCTTTGATGTTCCAAAATTTCTGCACGTAAGTTTCTAGCTCCAAAACCTATCCCACGACTACTTGCTCCTTGCACCAAACTTTTCACTTCTTACCTCCTTTTGCTTGCTTCTATCTGTGGTTTCTCTTCTACCACTTTATCCATCAAATTTCCTTCTTTCAAGACTTCACTCTTTAGAGGATTTCTAAGAGAGACAACCCCTTAATCCATTCCATTTCAAAACCAAATTCTCTTGAGGTAGGCTAGGTTTCAATCTCTAGTTAAAGAATTTATTTGGACTAACCTATATGTTTAAATGTGCAGATTTATGGTTTATTATTTAGGCTAGAATTTCGTATCATCGACGGTTATTTTATGATGTGATAATGATGATTTAACCATAGGATAGGTTGATGATTTATATGCTGAAATATTAGTGATGTTTGGAATTACATTTGATGATCTTTGGAAATGATTTTGATGACATTTGGACTGATTATTTATATGTATGTGGTTGTTTTTGAATTAATTTTGAGTAATAGAGGTTGAATAGTATGTAGATAAATGGTTCAAATACTTGAGTGATTCAATTTTGAGGATTAAGTAATAAGGTGATAGGTGAAAGGAGATTAAGGTATAGACTAAGTTCTAATATTTTCTTGTGAAGGTTAAAGGAATTAGAAATTATTTGAAAGATATATTGTGGTTATTAGTTAGATTACTAACATGATTTTTCTATAGTTTGAGGATATTCAATTGTCATGCCTAAGTTGGTATGGTTTTGCTTGAATAAGGTATGGTAGTTTAACCATACTTTTGGTACGTATGATGTTATGATGAAAATATTTTCCATGAGGTTGTTTGTATTTGCTCATGGATTTTATTATTTATGAAAAAGATGGATTTGATAATAAGTTGATTCATGTTTCTGAGTCCAGTACTAGATTTGTGAAATAGAATCTGATACTCCATCCAGTACGAGATGTAGAGATCAGGTGCAAATACATGGATTGACATGCATGACTAGCATAAGACAACCGCAACATTTCTACATCCAGTATGAGGTGTAGCTACATATAGTATGATATGTAGAGGCCACGTGCACCTTGGAAAATTCATTTCATGCATACATTTAGTTTGCATAATTATTTATTGTATGAATTCATTTGAGTATATTGATGATTACTAACATACTAACATGTTGGTGGTTTAGTTTTGCCTACTGAGAAATCTTATTTCTAACTAGATTTGTTTCATTTTTTCTCTAGATGGCAACAGTGATCAATTTCCTTGACGCCTTGGACTGGTGGGGGTACAAAGATAAAGAATTGTCTCTAGGAAATGGATGATGAAAGTGTTTGTAGTATTTCTATGTTTTAATGTAAAATATTATGGTTATGTACGACAAACTATGTGACTTGTAATGATAAGTGAAGTAACAACAATTAGCATATGTTTAATAAGATAAGTTTACCACCTATATAATTAAACGAATTCTAAACGTTTACTTTTATACGTTACTCAATAATAAACAGTAATAAAAGTTATCTAGAAATAAATTAGGTCACTACAGTTTTGGTATTAGAGTAGTTCATCCTGTTAGAGCCTAAGGGGAATGGATTGACTATGTTTTTTTGTGTACTTTGAGTGTGATTGTTTATGTGTGATTGTTTGTGTTTGTTGAATTCTGATGTACTTTACTTTATATTGAGCCTGATTACCTCAATATTTTTGTGAAAGTGAATAGGAATTCATGGCTTCTAGAAGAACAAGAGGAAGAGCAACAACACAAGGTGGTGGCAATAATGAGAAAATAAATATTCTTTCATGAAATGCTAGCAGCTATGCAAGAACAAGTGGTTGTTGCAAATCAACAAGTGACTGCAGCAAGTCAACAAGCTGCGACAACTACCCAAATGATGGTGCAATTGAACCATAACAACAATAATAATAATAAATAATAATCATGGTAGTAACAATAATTCTAGTCAAGATAATAATAGGAGGCAGGTGGTTGATTTAGAATATCATAAGTTTGCTGACTTTAGAAAATCTAATCCACCAGTATTTAAGGGAATCTTTAATCCAGATATGGCTGAAGAATGGGTTAGAGAAATAGAAACGATATTTACTTTATTAGATTGTTCTGACCAACAGAAAGTCACTTATGCTACATATATGTTACAATGTGATGTTGAGTATTGGCGGAACAGTCACAAGCAAATTTTGGCAGGTAATGGAGTAGAGATCTCATGGGAGGTGTTTAAGACAATATTCTATGGGAAGTACTTTCCCATATCTGTGAGGAATGCTAAGGAGCTCCAATTTTTTAGGCTTCAACAAGGTAATAGTAGTGTGTCTGAATATATTGCTAAATTTGAAGAATTAATTAAGTTTTCCTCCACATATCAGTATAACCCCGATGAGCACTGGAAGTGCATGAAGTTTGAAGAGGGACTGAGGGAATATATGTTGGAAGTAGTGGGACCCCTAGAAATTAGGGAGTTTGGTGTTTTAGTAAATAAGTGTAGAATAATAGAAGAATATAAAGGAGGTCTGCTGAAAAAAGAGAGTCAAGTAATAATTTTAGGAAGAAACTAGGACTCTAGCCTTTTAAATTCAAGAATAAGTTTTAGTAGAGAAAATTTCAGATAGGACAAGGTTCAGGCAGGGAGTGTGACAAATGTCACAAGATCCATGGAGATAGGCCATGCCCTATAGCGCAACTCACCTGTTCCCAGTGTGGAAAAACAAGACACCTAGCACAACATTGTCACAGGAATGTTCAGTGTTATAGATGTGGAAAGATGGGACACTATGCTAGCAATTGCAGAAATTAAAGACCCCAAGACACCACACGTCCTCAACAGTCTGGAAGGGTTTTTACCATGAATGCAGTAGAGGCATCTCAATCCGAAAATCTCATCGAGGGTAAGTGCAAAATTAAAGATAAAATTTTAACTATATTATATGATTCAGGTGCTGCTCACTCTTTCATTTCTTATGACACTGCTATATAGATAGGGTTACCTTTATCTCAATTACCTTATGATCTTTTAGTTTCTACCCCTACTGGTAAGCCTATTACTACTAGTCAAATCTGTCTTAATTGTGATTTTCAGATTGATCATAGATCTTTTTCTGCAAATTTGATTTTTCTTCCTTTGACTGGGTTTAGTGTAACTTTGGGTATGGATTGGCTTACAACTAACCATGTATTGTTGGATTGTTCAAATAAAACTATTGTTTTACCTTCAGAAATTTCAAAAAACAGTCAAACCTAGTGTCTGTATTTGAACTCCATTGTTTCCTGTTCCAGTAAGAATAAAATTCAAGGGTATGTTCTTTTATCAGCTAATGTAACTGAATGAACTGATGAACTCTCTAATATACTCGTGGTAAGAGAATATCCAGATGTATTTTCATATGAGATACCAGGGATACCTCCAGAAAGGGAAATAGAATTTTCTATTGACTAATTCCTGGATTTGGACCAATATCCATATAACCTTACAGGATGTCCCCTCTAGAATTGGAAGAATTGAAAAAGAAACTAGAGGAGTTGTTGGAGAAGAAATTTATTAGACCTAGTGTTTCACCCTAGGGAGCTCCAATTTTGTTAGTTAAAAAGAAAGATGGGGCAATGAGGCTTTGTGTAGATTATAGGCAGCTTAATAAGATAACCATTAAAAATAAGTATCCATTACCTAGGATAGATGATCTTATGAACCAGCTAAGAGGAGCAACAATATTTTCTAAGATTGATCTTAGGTCAGGATACCATCAGATCAGAGTTAAGAATGAAGATATTCCTAAAACTGCATTTAGGACTACATATGGGCATTATGAGTATTTAGTGATGTCTTTTGGATTAACTAAATGATCCAACAGTTTTTATGGATTACATGAATAGAATATTTAGATCTTATCTAGATAAGTTTGTAGTAGTTTTTATAGATGATATACTTGTTTATTCAAAGTCAGATAGGGAGCATTAAGAGATTCTTAGAATAGTATTGCAGACACTTAGAGACAAGAAGTTGTATGCTAAATTATCTATGTGTGAATTTTGGGCCAAGGAAGTGAAGTTTTTAGGAAATGTTGTTTATAAGAAGGAATTTCAGTTGACCCTAGTAAGATTGAGACAGTCATAAATTGCGAGAGACCAGCCATAGTAACTGAAATAAGGAGTAATCTAGGATTAGTTGGTTATTATAGGAGGTTTATTAAAGGGTTTTCACAAATAGCTTTACCTCTGACTAGCTTGACTAGGAAAAATGTGCCTTTTGTATGGTCACCAGAATGTGAGAAAAGTTTTCTAGAATTAAGAAGAAGATTTACTAGTACTCCAGTGTTAGTATTTCTAGATCCTCATGGTGCATTTGAAGTGTATTGTGATGCTTCAAAGAAAGGTCTAGGTTGTGTGTTGATGCAAAATGGGAATGTGGTAGCATATGTTGTTAAATACAGGGGGAGTTGGGAGTTGGAGCTGCTAATTTATCAAAGCAATGCTGAAGTATTTGGTTTGAAGTTTTATCTTTTTACATGCCTAATTAAATTGAAGGCATTTGTATTTTGTCTAAGTGGTTCAAGTACATTGCCTAGTGATCCTTGCATTGTATTTGCATAATTCATATTACATGCATTCATATCTAGTAAATAGGATTATATGTTTGCATTTGAAAAGAAACTCTCATGGCTTATGGTTTTGGAAAAATCAGACTGTGCACTGCTTTAATTGATTACCATTCTTATGTAATCGATTAAATGCTTGTGTTTATTTTTGAAAAAGTCATGAAGAACAGTTTAACCGATTACCACTCTTCTGTAATCGATTACCAAGTGTATTTTACGAATTAAGCATGCCTGCTTTAATTGATTACCACTCATCTGTAATCGATTACCAAGGCTTATTTGGAAAATAGTCTGGCTGCTTTGATCGATTACCATTCTTATGTAATCGACTACATAGGCTTAATTATCACCTGAGCTTGTCTGCTTTAATCGATTACCAATCTTCTGTAATTGATTATCAAAGTTTACTTTCACATATCATTGACTGCTTTAATCGATTACATCACGTATTAATCGATTATCATGTGGATTAATCGATTACATATGTTAAAATAATCGATTACCTTAACGGATTAATCAATTACATTCTGTTAAATCAGTTTTCTATTTAAAGCTTTATGGTTCTGCACTTTAAGAAGAGACTAGAACAAGTTAAGAACAAACTATCCTTTGAGATTGAGATTCACAAAGAGTTCTAAGTGCATTCAAAAGAGCAAGATACTAATTTACTAAGAAAGACACATCTTGTGTGAGATCAAAAGGTTATTGGCTTTAGAAATGATACGTTTGTGAGAAAAAGAGTTTTCAAGAAAGATATGTCTGTGCATTGACATTCATACAACCTGGATTGATTGGTAACTTCATTCATTCATTCAATCATCTGTTAAGGATCACTGGTTGTGTAGTGTTAGACTTTTGGCAAGCGTACCAATTGTCGTTGTAAGTTACAAAATTTATAAAAGTTCGTCTCCATAGGGACTTGTGCTACTCAGTTAATCCAAATAGAATTCAACAATTGAATAGTTATGTACAACGAGTATGGTCGAAGTTTTGATGGTTTTTACGGAAATAACGAAAGATTATGGAAGCTAATAAAATGATTTTAATTAACTAAAGAAAAGTGTAGGATTGGATTTCATCGTTCATACCTCGGTATCCAATTAATATTACCATGTATAAATCATTTTCTATTATTACTGATGCACACATTAATTAACCTCGAATCGATCCCTCGCAATCGAGTTCTAAGGATATTTACCGAATATCGATCCTTCGCATACGAAGTAAATAACCCAGCATTACAATCATAATCGCGTGCTATTTGCAATCTAAACGTTATGCTCTATTCCTAGCAACGTAATGTAAAGAGTAAAATTATTCAGTTCAAATCCTAAGAGTACTTTCCAGTTAAACTTAGAATCTAATTTCATGAAACTAGTGATCAAGTAGAATCAAGCATTAAAAACGGAATAAAATTACCAATAATAAATAGAAAAGACTTATGCATAAATAAATATTAAAAGAGATACTTAAAAGTAGAAGATTACATCCAATCCATAAGAGAAACTAACCAAGCATGGAGAGAACCTCCTTAAGAGAAGAATTGATGAAGGGCCCCATCACCGCTTCTTTTCGGCAGAGTCTCCACACTAAATCTCACTTTTCTCACTTTCCTAACCTACCTAATACTAATATTTAAGAGCCTAAGGCTCAAAACAAGCTAAGAAGCAATGGAGGAGGAAGAATGGAAGTGAAAAGGGATGATTTTGGCCTTGGGGGTGCTTGGGTATTTATAGGGCCTGGCCTGG
>PYAF01001134.1:0-20610 GCA_007407185.1 Glycine tomentella | reverse complement strand
GACTGTATTATGGACTGTATTCTTATTATATGAATCGTGGTGAGGAAAATCGTTTAAACTACAAACAAATCATTAGCAAGCAAGGCAAAAAGAATTTTCGCGAAAAAAAAATTTACAACTAAGATGATTTTAATACAAAAAGGACACGAGTTTTAATTAAAATCAATCAACTACGAGTGAGTAAAGAGAGACGTTACATTATCAGCGCCAGCTACAGTAACTGCTACAGTAACTTTTTTTTTTTTTTTTAGAAACCATGGTTATTATATCATAAGAGGTTATAAGGTATGCATATGGAAGTTTTATGATAAAGATAGTTTAGTTGTTATTTATGTTTGAATAAGTGTTTGAAGTTCTGTGAAATGTGACTTGTATCTTAGTAACTATTGGATTTAAAGTTATAGTTACATGATTAAATGCCTGAATGAGGTTTTATGTGTTGTTGATTGTTTTTATAAATATCTGTACATGGATGATATGTTTGGTACATGAGTAATAAGTTGAGTTCTGTACATGATTTATGTTGATTTTCTAAGTAAATCATGTAAGACAATGATTGGAAGATTTATATTGAATATCTGAATTTATGAAAAGAATAAGATATGCATAAGTGAATCAGTCTCATGTGTCTCATAAGAGTTGCCTTAGAGTGGAGGTGTGTATAAGAGTTTCCTCAGAGTGGAGGTGTGTCAGATAGCTGGAGGAATTGAGTTCGAGCGTTCAAACAAGAGGCGTCTGAGCTGGGGGGTGACTCTTGCGGTGGGGAAATCACACCACCCGTGATGATCACATGAAGTGTGGGTGAGAATCCTGTGCAACACTATGGTACCTTGACTGATTGTTTTAGTTCTGTGCCACTGGGATGAGACTATCTTGACAGCTAGTACCACATGATAAGAGTCTAAGAGAATCATGCATCATATAAAAATTAGAATTGCAATTTTGAGGATGTTGTTATAAATATCTACATCTTGAATATAATTTGTTGCTTAAATTATGTTTATCATAAACTTACCCTATGTTTTGTGTCTGTGGTTGACAACTGCTATGACCTCGATTTTATTCGGGTGAGCAGATGAACAGCAAAGAGAGAAACTACCTAGCTGTCTACAAGAAGAAGATTTTGTTTAAAGATATATTGTTTGAAGATATATTCTTTTATTACAGAATGTTCTAGTTATTTGTATTATGTAATAAAACCAGTGCTAGTTTGTACTCTTATTATATGTTACTTCAGGTTTATAAATATTAATTAGGGATGAAATTTTCTTGGAGTATCAGTTATTGGCAAAATTTTATTATATTTAATTTGGATCAATAGATTTGTTTCTCATACACTTCAATTTGGATTTCAATCTTCAAGGCATGTGAAAAGCTCAAAACATTCTTCTAAGTCAAAAGCTTCATTCTTCTTGTTGCTCCCCCTATATCCAACACTTAGCATGTCTCTTGTTCAATTTTCCTGGACATTTCAAATATTTAAGAGATTCACGATCACTATGTATCACAAATTCCTTAGGTAAAAGATCATGTTACCAAATTTGCAAAATGCCCACATTAGATGCATCACATTCCAATTCAAAGGAAGCAATGAAATTAGGCAATGCAAGAATATGTGCATGAGATAACTTATCCTTCAATGTTTAGAAAGCAATTTCATGTTCTTGTTTCCAAGAAAAGCTCATGGTTTTCCTCATCAATTCATTCAAAGGAGAAGCAATGGTACTAAAGTCCTTCACAAATCTCCTATAAAAGCTAGCTAAACCATGAAAGCTTCTCACATCCTTCACACCTTTTGGAGTTGGCCACTCCATGATGGCTTTCACTTTCTCTTAATCCAATTGGACTCCTTGAGCACCTACTACAAAACCTAGAAACACTGCTTGTGAAGTACAAAAAGAACATTTATCAATTGCTCCATACAATGTTTCCTTCCTTAGCACCTCCAAGACACTTTTTACATGCATCAAATGATCATTTAAATTAGCATTATAAACAAGAATGTCATCAAAGTGCACTACCATAAATTTACCTATAAAGTGTCTAAAAACATGATTCATAAGTCTCATAAAGATACTAGGTGCATTAGTCAAACCAAAAGGCATAACTAACCATTCATAAAGCCCAAATTTTGTTTTGAAAGTCATTTTCTATTCATCCTGTTGGATACATGGGGAGCTTCATGAAGTTTGGAAGTCCTTGATATAAGATTAGTTTTGAGCTTTCAACATGCTTGAAGACTTGGAATTTTATGTAAAAGGAAAGCTATCTGATTGATCTATGCATTCATGCATTCACTCATTCATTCATTGATTTAACTAAGTATTTTCATGAAAATCAAACAAAGCTTTTAACATTTAACTAAGGTTTTAAATTTGATTCAAAGGTTTTTGGAAAAATTGTTTTGTACTGTTGTAATCGATTAGCTTAAAGGTATAATCGATTATTTTGTTCTTAGTTCATTCTGGAAAAGCTTTTAAGAACAATGTAATCAATTACCTATCAGAATAATCGATTATTTGACCTTTGTTTTCATATAAACTACTTTGTTGAACACTTTAATCAATTACCAATAGGTAGTAATTGATTACACAGGCTTAGTTGAAAAAGTTGTCTTCCTGTCTTAATCGATTATCAAATATTGTAATTGATTACTTAGTTCATTGTGTTTTATAAAGCTTCCTGATTTAATCGATTACCAAATATAGTAATCGATTACATAGTGTATTTTGATATTTTGAAGCTTACTATCTCAATCAATTACAAGATGGAATAATCGATTATTTTGCTCGTTGCTCATGTCCAGAAACTTGTAGAACATTTTAATTGATTACAAGGTTGTTTTAATCGATTACATGAACGTTTTAATCGATTATTAGGCGCTTTTAATCGACTACTGACAGTTACAAAAGTTTTTTATAAATAGAACCAAGGCTCAGCTTGTTTTGTAACTTGATCAATTCGTATTCTGAGCATACACAAGCTTTCTAAAAGTTTCAAAAGTGATTTTGTGAATTCTATGAGTTCTTGCATCAACTAAAACACATGGGTTTTTGAGTGATTCTTTAAAGCAAGAAGTTTCTTTCAAAAGGTTAAGGAAGAAGAATTTTCTGAGTTTATTTTTGTCTTTCAACCTGAATTACTTATTCATATGCATGTCATTCACTAGATCATCAGGTTGTTTCTTTCCTTAACTCATTGATTGTAATTTTGTTTACATATTTTGTTGTAATTGGATTCTTCTAGCTTGGGACTAGAGAAGGGTTCTCTTGCTTAAAGATTTGAGTAGTGTTCTCTAAATCTTTCTCCTTAGAAGTCTAATAAGGTTTTAGGTTTTTGTTCTTTATCTAGGGTTTATAAAAGGGAGGTTCTTGTAAAAGCTTGTAAGAATATTTTATGATAGTGCAACTCTAATTCAGTGTGAATTAGAAGAAACTAGATGTAGCTTCATGTTTTGAAGTGAACCAATATAAATTGCTTGTGTTCTTATTTCTATATCTCTATTCTCATCTTATTCATTGATCTTTAATTCTTTGAATCATATTCATTGTTCAACAAGTTCTATTTTGATCTATTGAATTCTTGGGCTAAGCTATTTGATTGAGTAAAAGGTTTCTTGGTTTTGAAAATGAAAAAGATCCTGAAACTCTGATTTGAATTTGAGTTTTTAAATACCAAGATTCAACCAATTCACCCCCCCTCTTGGTTGTTGTGAAGTATTCCTATTATTTTCAATTGGCATCAAGAGCTGGTTCTTGAGAGTTAATCAAGATCACTAGTTTTTCTTCAAAAAGAAAAATGAATACCTCACAAATAACCTTCAAGGAAGGTGCTTCTTTAAACAGACCTCCTATGTTTGAAAGGGAACATTTCAGTTTTTGGAAAAATAGAATGAAAATCTTTATTCAATCAAATGACCCAGGTGCTTGGAATGCTATAGAAAAGGGTCCTTTTATTCCAAAGAAAACGGTTGCCAATGAATTGGTTCCCAAAGAATGGGATGAGATGACTGATGCTGGACAAAAGGTTGTCCAATATGATTTCAAAGAAAAAAATATGATCACCTCTGCACTTTCCTCTGGTGAATTTTTTAGAACAGTGAGATGTACAAGTGCAAAAGAAATGTAGGAGATGCTGGAGATTACTCATGAAGGAACTGAAGAAGTCAGGAGATCAAGGAAGCATGCATTGATCCATGAGTACGAGATGTTCAATATGAACACCAATGAAAGCATTTCTCAGCTGCAGACAAGATTCACTCATATAGTCAACCATCTATTGGGTCTTGGAAAGATCTTTGATAATGAAGAATTGAACATCAAAATCCTGAAGTGTCTAACAAGGCCTTGGCAACCAAAGGTGACAACAATCAAGGAATCCAAAGATCTATCAAAATGTCCATGGCAGCACTATTTGATAAGCTACTTGAATATGAGCTTGAAATGTCTCAACTAACTTGTAATGAAGATGCAAAAAAGAAAAACAGAAGCATTGCATTAAAATCTACAACTTCAAAAGCTGAAAAAGAGGAAGAAACAAGTGATGAGGATGAAGAGGACAACATGAACTTAATTGTCAGAAAATTCAGCAAGTTCTTGAAGAAAAATAAGAACAAAAGGTTCACAAAGATCAGCAAGAACAACAACAACAACAACAACAACAACAACAACAACAACAACAATAGCAACAATAAGATTGACAACAATTTTACATGCTTTGAATGTGGAAAACCTGGCCACATCATATCAGAATGCTCAATCTTTTTGAAAAAGCAACAAGGTGACAATAAGGGGAGAAAGGAAGGAAAATCCAAAAGAGCCTACATAGCTTGGGAAGATAATGAGTCAACTACCTCAGAATCTTCAACTGAAAACGAGGAAGCCAACATGTGTCTCACTTCCACAATCAATGAAGAAGATGATGATCTCTCATGTGATGGAACTAAGGTAAGTTCTGAATATGATCAAGCTATTAGTGCTTTCCATGAAATGCATGAAGAAGCCAAAAAACTGGCATGTTGCAAAGATTACTGAATTGCAAACATATATTTGCTTGTTTCAAGTTACAATTTGAATGGATGTGTATGTGCCTCTTCCTCTACAAGTGTTGACAAGTATAACTTGCTTCAAAAAGATTTTGATGATTACAAAAAGAGTCAAGGAGAAAAATATATAACAAGTTTATCTGAAATCAGCTATTTAGTTGATCTTTTGAGAAAATTATACAGAGGAAAATGCAACTTGGATGAAATGCTAAGTGTGCAAAGATATGTTGGAGATACTTCTGGTTTGAGGTACAAAAAAGGCTCAAAATATATTGGAAAAACTATATTTGTGCCTCCAAAATAGAAGAATAAAAAAAGGTATACTAACTCAAAGATCAATCAAAATGCTTTCCTTAGAAAATCATCAAAATCTGGGATATGCAACTATTGTATGGAAAGAGGACATATATCTTACAAATGCTATGCTAGGAAATCTATGTGCCTAATGGAGATTGCATTTGGGTTCAAAAGAAAAAGAAAGCAACTAACCCCTAGGACCCAACCTCAATTGGGTACCTTCCTTTGTAAATTGATTTGATTTTTGCAGGTATGTCTAAGAGCTAGATCCTCAATATGGTACCTTGACAGTGGATGCTCTAGACATATGACTGGAGACATGTCCATGCTTATAAACTTAACACTTAAAGATGGTGGATATGTCACTTATGGGGATAATAATAAAGGCAAGATCTTTATGTAGAAGGTTTGAAGCACAATCTCTTAAGCATAAGTTAACTCTATGAAAAAGGGTTTAAAATCACATTCAATGAAAACTGCTGCATGATTTGTGATGGGAAAAGTGGTGAAGTAATTCATATAGGTAAAAGGAAAGGTAACATTTACTTACTTTCAATTGATCATGCATTCTTCCATAACACTTCTTGTCTTATAAGCAAGATTGATGAATCTTGGCTATGGCATAGAAGGGCTAGTCACATAAACATGCACCACATAAACAAGCTTATTAGAAAAGATTTAGTGATTGGGTTGCCCAAACTTAAGTTTGAGAAAGACAAACTTTGTGATACTTGTCAAAAGAGGAAACAAACCAAGATATCTTTTCAAAATAAAAACATTGTTTCCACCTCTAGACCACTCGAATTACTTCACATTGATTTGATTGGTCCCTCTAGTACAATGAGTTTAGGTGGCAATTATTATGGGCTTGTCATTGTGGATGATTAATCTAGATTCACTTGGACTCTGTTTTTGAAATCCAAAAGTGATGTTTCCTTGCATTTAGAAAAATGGCTAAACTTGCACAAAATGAAAAAGGTAGCAAAATTATCTCAATAAGAAGTGATCATGGTGGTGAATTTCAAAATGAATATTTTGAAAAATTCTGTGAAGAAAATGGAATTAACCACAACTTTTCAGCTCCAAAAACACCTCAACAAAATGGTGTTGTGGAGAGGAAAAACATATCTCTTGAAGAAGGAGCTAGAACTCTTCTTAATGAGACAAGTTTGCCAAAATATTTTTTAGGCTGATGCTGTAAGTACAATATGCTATACTTTGAATAGATTACTCATATGGCCTATTTTAAAGAACACCCCTTATGAGTTATACAAAGGTAGGAAACCTAACATTTCTCACTTGAGAGTTTTTGGAAGCAAGTGTTTTGTATTAAACAATGGGAAAGAATCACTTGGAAAATTTGATGCTAAGGCTGATGAAGCAATTTTTCTTGGATGTTCATTACAAAGTAAAGCTTATAGAGTATTCAATAAAAGAACAATGTGCATGGAAGAATCTATACATGTAATTTGTGATGAGTCTAATCCCTCTAAAGAGGAAAAGAAGTCTGATGTAGATGCAGGCCCAATGGAAAAAATTATTCAGCCAAATGATTCCTTAAATAAAGAAAAAGAAGAATCAAGTGCTGAAGCAAAACCATCAACCCCTGTTCAAGAGCCTAAAGATTGGAGAACAACAAGAGACCTATCACTTGACAACATCATAGGTGAAGTTTCAAAGGGAGTATCTATTAGATCTTCATTAAGAAACCTATGTTGTAATATGGCTTTTGTTTCTCAAATTAAACCTAAGAACATTGATCAAGCCTTGAATGATGAACATTGGATGCTTGCCATGCATGATGAATTAAATCAGTTTAAGAGAAATGAAGTTTGGGAACTTGTTCCTAGACCATCCTCTCTCAAACCTATTGGTACAAAATGGGTTTTTAGAAACAAACTTGATGAAAGTGGAATCATAGTAAAAAATAAAGCTAGATTGGTTGCTAAAGGTTACAACCAAGAAGAAGGCATAGACTATGAAGAAACTTATGCTCCAGTTGCAAGATTAGAAGCAATCAGGTTATTGCTTACTTATGCATGTTTAATGAACTTCAAACTCTTTCAAATGGATGTTAAAAGTGCCTTTTTAAATGGATACATTGAGGAGGATATATATGTTGAACAACCTCCTGGTTTTACTGATTTTAAACATCCTAACTATGTTTTTAAACTCAAAAAGGCCTTTTATGGTTTGAAGCAAGCTCCCAGATCATGGTATGAAAGACTAAGCAAGTTTTTGCTTGAACAATCTTTCACAAGGGGCCATGTTGACAAAACCTTATTCATCAAAAGGCATGAGAATGATATCTTATTGGTTCAAGTTTATGTTGATGATATAATTTTTGGTTCAACTAATCATTTACTATGTAAGGAATTTTCCTCGGCTATGCAGAAAGAATTTGAAATGTCAATGATGGGAGAATTAACATTCTTTCTTGGACTTCAAGTGAAGCAAATGAAGAATGGAACATTTTTCAATCAATCCAAATATTGCCTTGAAGTAATTAAGAAATTTGAAATGGAGAAAAGCAAAGATCCTGCAACTCCAATGGCAACATCAACATATCTTGATTCAGATGAAAATGGAAAGAAGGTTGATGAGTCAAAATTCAGAGGAATGATTGGGTCTTTGTTATACTTGACAGCTAGTAGACCTAATATAATGCTAAGTGTTTGCTTGTGTGCAAGATATCAAGCAAATCCAAAAGAGTCTCATGTTACAGCAGTCAAAAGGATAATCAAATATCTCAAAGCTACACCAAAAGTTGGTCTTTGGTATCCCAAACGTGCTTCAATTAATATTATTGGATATTCTGATTCTAGCTTTGCAGGTTGCAAGTTAGATAGAAAAAGTACAAGTGACACTTGTCATCTTCTTGGAAGTTCATTGATCTCATGGCATTGCAAGAAACAATCTTGTGTTGCTTTGTCAACGGCTGAAGCTGAATATATCTCAGCTGGAAGTTGTTGTGCACAAAGCCTATGGTTGAAGCATCAAATGCAAGATTTTGGAGTTGAAATGAAAGAAATACCTTTGCCATGTGACAATACAAGTGCTATTAACATATCAAAGAATCCAATAATGCATTCAAGGACCAAGCATATTGAGATAAGGCATCATTTTCTCAGAGATCATGTTCAAATAGGTAATATCAAAATTGATTTCATTGATACTCATAACCAACTAGCTGATATATTTACTAAACCATTGGCTAGAGATAGATTTTATGCACTTAGAAACATGCTAGGTATTCTTGATGAATCCAATATATGCTAGCCTATTTAAAGTGTGCCTTTCCATGCTAATTGAACTTCATTGCTGCCTTCATCACTAAAAATGCTCTGTTTTCTACAAAATTCGTATTGATTTGCAAAATTCTCTGATTTCTGATAAAATTACTGTAATAATCGATTACACTTTGGGTTAATCGATTAAAATCATTAAAAATCTCATTGATTAATAAATTTGAGCTTCAGTAATCGATTATAACAATCTCATAATCGATTATTCTCTATTTTGAAAATCTAAAGCTTCCTGGAGTAATCAATTACGTAACGGGATAATCGATTACCTTGAACAATATATGTTTTTCAGTGTAATTGTTTCACTGGAGTAATCGATTATGACCAATTGGTAATCGATTACATATGTGGTTAAGATTTTAAATCCTTCTGGAGTAATCGATTACCAGTCGGGTTAATCGATTAGATAAGCCCTGATACTTGATTAAATTCCCAAAATTATGATATAATCGATTACATTAACATATAATCGATTACTTGTCATCTTCAACCTTTGAATGATGTGTGAAATAATCGATTACCATATGGGATAATCGATTGCCACGTTTGAATTCAATGTTCTAAATGTGCAAAATAATCGATTATAATTACCATTTAATCGATTATTTAGTCTGCTGGTGCATATTCTGACAATTTTTCTCTGGAAATGTAACTGCCCAACCAAATCTAAATGAAATCAAAGGTCACTGAAGTACCTTAACTACCTCTAACAGCTATATTTTCAAAAATAAGAACGTTAAGAACATCAATCTAGCCTATAAATAAGAGCCTTGCATCATTGAAAAGCCTTGCACCTTAGTCTTTTCTCTCTCTGCTATATTTCTGAGTTTTGCTATGTGTCTTTGTGTCTAAACCTCTTCCTAAAATGTCAAATCCCACACCAAAACATGCTAGATCCTCAAAGAGAAAGGTTGGAGAATCATCATCCAATCCTCCTCCTCCTCAACCCTCCCAAATAGGTTAGACATGTGGTTTTCCAATGAGTCTGACAAGATAAACTACTTGCAATTCTTTGCCACAAAACCTGTGTGCACACCGAAATATCTTGACCTGGATTGGTTTATAAGGGAAGGATTTCAATTCCCTGCATTAGAAACCCAAGGTCTTAGGAGATTCCTTGAAATGAAGGGTACTTTCTACCCAAAACTGGTAAAGGTATTTTATGCCTATGCCAAGGGTTCCATGCATGGGAACATGATTTCTATAGTTAAGGGTGTTACTATGGAAATCACCCATGAAGTCTGGGAATCTGTTGCTGGGGTAATATGTGAGGGTGCTAGAAAGTTTGATGAGAAACCTGAGGGATATAACAAATTAGATACCTATAGGGAGATGCTTCATGACCCACATATGCAACTTAGGAACAGATTAGGTACTGGTCCAATGAATCTTGAGGATAGGTTACTCCACTATATAATAACCTATGTGCTTACTCCAAGGGCTACTAACCATGCCCAAGCCACAGATGATGACTTACAATTGGTGTATGGTCTAAAGAACTCTATTCCCATGAATTAGGTTCTTATATTTGAGGAAATCATGCTTAAGTCTAAGAGACTAGTTAACTATCCTTTTCCTTATCTTATCTTGGTATCTAGGTTCATTGATCACTCCAACATTGATGTGACAAATGAGGTTATGGATCATACCAATTCCAGCAACAACCTCATAAAAGAAAAACATCTTACAAAGCTAGGGACGCAAAAGACACCACAAGGCTGGGTGATAGCAGGCCAACCATAAGTACCTCCTCCTCCTCCTGATGATGTTGACCTTCAAGTGGAAGAGTCTAAAGATGAAGAAAAGGATCAAACTCAGCCCTTATACTCATAGTTTGAATCTTTGATGCTGCAGAAGATGGATGGGCTTCTCCAGATGCATCATAACTTTAGGGCTGAGACTAGTATCTCTTTGAATGAAATAAAGGATAGGCTAGACATTATAGAGACAACTTTAAAGACTGATGATTCTACCTCTTTCTAAAATGTCCTATGTTTATTAAGTTTGTCTGCTCTGTTTTTCTTTGTGACTGTAATGTTTAGTTTCTCTTTGTAATAGCCTCCCTATGAATATATAAAACTTCCATTATGTTTCTATTTCAATTATCTGTTGTGCTCTTTATGTTTTTGACTTTAACAAGCCAAATAGGGAGAGAAATGATTGATTTTTGATATACTCTGTTATATACTCTATTCATCCTTATTTTTTGCTCAAAATTTTGCCCAAAATCTGACTTGAATGGATTATGGAATTTAAAGGGAGCTAACTATTTAGAATGAATCAATTATACCTAGAATACTTGTAAATGATGTTTAAATGGAATCAGATGCTTTAACACTTGTTCTTTGTAAAGAAAGTGTAAATTTTCAGGTCCAAAAAATTCAAATTCTTCCATGGTCATTTACTTTTAAAAAACTTCAAGTTCAACAATTGGTCAATCAAGAATTTGGCATGTTTAAAGCCAGAAAAGGGGAGATTGTTGGATACAGGGGGAGCTTCATGAAGTTTGGAAGTCCTTGATACAAGATTAGTTTTGAGCTTTCAACATGCTTGAAGACTTGGAATTTTATGTAAAAGGAAAGCTATCTGATTGATCCATGCATTCATGCATTCACTCATTCATTCATTGATTTAACTAAGAATTTTCATGAAAATCAAACAAAGCTTTTAACATTTAACTAAGGTTTTAAATTTGATTCAAAGGTTTTTGGAAAAATTGTTTTGTATTGTTGTAATCGATTACCTTAAAGGTATAATCGATTATTTTGTTCTTAGTTCATTCTGGAAAAAATTTTAAGAACAATGTAATCGATTACCTATCAGAATAATCGATTATTTGACCTTTGTTTTCATATAAACTGCTTTGTTGAACACTTTAATCGATTACCAATAGGTAGTAATCGATTACACAGGCTTAGTTGAAAAAGTTGTCTTCCTGTCTTAATCGATTACCAAATATTGTAATCGATTCCTTAGTTCATTCTGTTTTATAAAGCTTCCTGATTTAATCGATTACCAAATATAGTAATCGATTACATAGTGTATTTTGATATTTTGAAGCTAGCTGTCTCAATCAATTACAAGACAGAATAATCGATTATTTTGCTCGGGTCTCATGTCTAGAAACTTGTAGAACACTTTAATCGATTACAAGGTTGTTTTAATCGATTACATGAGCGTTTTAATCGATTATTAGGCACGTTTAATCGATTACTGACAGTTACAAAAGTTTGTTATAAATAGAACCAAGGCTCAGCTTATTTTGTAACTTGATCAATTCGTATTCTGAGCATACACAAGCTTTCTAAACATTTCAAAAGTGATTTTCTGAATTCTATGAGTTCTTGCATCAACTAAAACACTCATGGGTTTTTGAGTGATTCTTTAAAGCAAGAAGTTTCTTTCAAAAGGTTAAGAAAGAAGAATGTTCTGAGTTTGTTTTTGTCTTTCAACCTGAATTGCTCATTCATATGCATGTCATTCATTAGATCATCAGGTTTTTTCTTTCCTTAACTCATTGATTGTAATTTTGTTCACATATTTTGTTGTAATTGGCTATTGTAATTAGATTCTTCTAGCTTGGACTAGAGAAGGGTTCTCTAGCTTAAAGATTAGAGTAGTGTTCTCTGAATCTTTCTCCTTAGAAGTCTAATAGGGTTTTAGGTTTCTGTTCTTTATCTAGGGTTTATAAAGGGGAGGTTCTTGTAAAAGCTTGTAAGAATATTTTATGATAGTGGAACTCTAATTCAGTGTGAATTAGAAGAAACTGGATGTAGCTTCATGTTTTGAAGTGAACCAGTATAAATTGCTTGTGTTCTTATTTCTATATCTTTATTCTCATCTTATTCATTGATCTTTAATTCTTTGAATCATATTCATTGTTCAACAAGTTCTATTTTGATCTATTGAATTCTTGGGTTAAGCTATTTGATTGAGTAAAAGGTTTCTTGGTTTTGAAAGTGATAAAGATCCTGAAACTCTGATTTGAATTTGAATTTTTAAATACCAAGGTTCAACCAATTCATCCCCCCCTCTTGGTTGTTGTGAAGTATTCCTATTATTTTCACATCCCTTTCCCTCATCCTTATTTGATGATACCCACTCTTAAGATCAATTTTAGAGAAAATAGTAGCACTATGCAATTCATCTAAAAGATCATTAAGTCTAGGGATGGGATGTCTATACCTTATGGTGATGTTGTTGATTGCCCTACAATCCATGCATATTCTCCAAGTTCCCTCCTTCTTAGGCACAAGAATAACAGGCATAGCACAAGGGCTCATGCTCTCACAGATCCACCCTTTGTCAAGTAGTTTTTTCATTTGTGTTTGGATCTCCTTTGCTTCCATGAGGGAAGTCTTTTATGCTGGCCTATTTGGTAGAGAACAACCTGGAATCAAGTCAATTTGGTGTTCTATGCCTCTCAAAGGAGGCAAGCCATTAGGCACCTCTTTTGGAAAAACATCTTGATATTCCTCCAAAAGTGATTGCATAGCTTTGGGCAAATTTTCACCGTCTTTTTCAACATGTAACAAAGCGAGTTAGGAAGCATAAAATAAAGAGGTTGTTGTGCCAATAACACTCTCTTGATTTACTTTTCACTCAAGAACAAACTCTCTTTAATCTCATGAATTTTTTTGCTCTCATTTTCTTTCTCTTTCTTTTTCTTCTCACTAGTTTTTCTCTTTGGTAGCTCACTTTTCTTCTCTTTTTTAGGTGTTGTATTTTTTTTTCAACTCCTCAATTGTCTTTTCTTTCATCTTTATTTGATCCTCAGACACTTGTCTAGAGTCAAAGGCCTGAAAATAATTTTCTTGCCTAGGTGCTGAAACTCAAAAGTGTTCTCTATGCCATTGTGTATCACTTTTCTATCATATTGTCATGGTCTACCAAGAAGGATATGACCAGCCTCCATAGGTGATAGAGGACTACTTAAGGATCAAGATGATGGAGGTTCATTCCAAGCCAAAGGTCTAGAAGGAGAGCTTGAATGTAACGACCTAAAATATTCCTATATGTTATATTTTTATTTGGATTTTATTTTAAGATACGCGTATTAGGAATTGTAAAATGTATAACTTTTATAAGCTATTAAACTAATATATATATATATATATATACATAAGTAGCCACTACCTATTTTTACATAGCTCAGCTCTTTTGGTTACATTACTTTAGTTACATTCATATAACTTAACTGCTAGGAAACATCTCAGATACTCTAGTTAGGATTATTATTTATCTACAAAAAAAAAAAAAAACCTACAGCCTATGTCTCCATTTCAAAAGTTTTCTTCCATGCTCTCTTCTTCGCTGACCAAATTAATTGGCTCCATATATGGATCTGGATAAGCAGGAGTAACCTCTAGAAATAGATCATTTGGATTAAACAGTCCATTAAGTACAGAAACGGAAAAATGAGTGCCAAAGTAAATATAGGCGCGTATAACGGGGTGCATGGTTGCTACATAACAGTTTCTTTCCTCGTCGATGTACCATCCCAACTCTAACGCATCAAGGAAGATGATGATTGAGGCCATCTAAAATAGAACATAAAACAAAATCTAGTGAGAAATAAAATTTCTTAGTAGGCAGAATCTAAACCACCGAACACATTAGTACGTTAGTAAATAATTAATATATTCAAATGAAGCAATAAAATAATTATGCAAACTATGTGGATGCATGAGATGAATTTTCTCAGGGTGCACATGGCCTTTACATATCGTACTGTATGTAGTATCAAATTTTGTTTCACAAATCTCGTACTGGACTTGGAAACATAAATCAACATATCATCAGTCAAAGTCCATTCACAATAAAATCCATAAGCAAAATACATATCATCTTATGGAAAAAATGTTGTTGTCATAACATCATAGTACCACAAGTATGGTTAAACCACCATACCTTATTCAAATAAGATCATTACCACTTAGGCATGATCTTTGAATATCCTCAAGCTATAAAAAAAATCATGTTAGTAACCTAATTAATAAACCACAACATATCTCTAAAATAATTTCTAACACCTTTAAACTTTCACAAGAAAATTATAACCTAGCATACATTTTAATCTCCTTTCACCTACCACCTTGCTACTTCATCCTCAAATTTAATCACTCAAACATTTGAACCATTTAACTACATACCATTCAACCTCTACTTCAAAAAAATTAATTCAAAACAGTCCCATAATAAAAATATTAACAAACAGCCCAAAGGTCATCAAATCACTCAAAAAAATCATCAAATGTGATTCCAAATATCACTAATATTTCAACCTATATATCATCACCTATCTTATGGTTAAAATCAACATTTTCTCATCATAAAATAACCTTCAAATGACATGAGTTTCAAGTCTAAATGATAACCATAAATCTGCCTAATTAAGCATATAAATTAATCCAAACAAATGCTTAACTAGAGATTGAAGCCTAGCCTACCTCAAGTGAGTTTGAGTTTGAAGTGGAA
Source organism: Glycine tomentella (assembly GCA_007407185.1). NCBI lineage: Eukaryota > Viridiplantae > Streptophyta > Magnoliopsida > Fabales > Fabaceae > Glycine > Glycine tomentella. Next base: position 5,487 of record PYAF01001134.1, on the reverse strand, counting down.
ATAGATTAAGGGTTGTCTCCCTTGGCTGTCTTCCTTGGAATATTCTCTAAGAAATGATGTCTTGAAAAATAAAATGGCTGAGTGGTAAAAGATGTCACGATTGGAAGCAAAAAAAGGTAAAAAGAAAAAGCTTTTCAAGAAATCAACAAGTGACCACGGGGTGTATGCTATGCGTGCAATGTTTTCTACTCCCTAGCTATTTATACTTCTTTAATTAGTTGAGTTTTAATTGATTTAGTTGAGTTATAACTAAATTAGGATTTAGTTTAGTTAGAAGTTAACTAGGTAATCATTATTTTGGAGGATATTTATGACTAACTTTATCTTGACTTTGCTTTGTCTTGGTCAATGATTCTTTAATCCATTGTTTTGGGGCAGCTGGCTTCTTGTAGGTGGGATAGGGCTGGGTTGCTGAGTTATTTACTTGGCTCTCCTACTTCCACATACACACAAGGCCATATTATATCATTTTTCATTCAGCCTTAAAAAATTTTACAGCAACTACACCTTCATGTTTATTTCTTTTGGCTTAGTGTTTAAGTACAAGATTCCCTTATTTATTGTTCCATGTGCACGTGGAAACGGACATTTTAGGAGTCCAATTTTGATTGGTCTAGTTGTTGGCTGAAGCTTCTAGCTTTTGTGTCAAAGTTTTAGGAGCTTCAAATTGCCAAGTACTAGATTTTTCTACAAAAATGTTTCACAGCACATAGTTCATTCATGGTTTATTATGTACTAATATACTTGGCCATAAATTCTCATCTTTTAGTATTATTAAAATATAATTCCTAAGATTTCTAACAAGGTATCACATGCCTTATTTGGAGTTATAAAACTATGGCTATAACATTTTTAATCTAGACTTCAAAACTGCCAGCAAGCTGAGAAATTCCATACTGACATCCCTTAAGGTTTTAATTACTGCAAGCAGTACAGAAACTAGATTTATCTGAAATTTTTATATGTTGTAGTAGACCTCTAGACCTTTAATTCCATATATTATACACTAAATTTGGATAAGAATTGAGAGAGAAATAAATTTCTCAATTCGGGTGGCAGAAACTGTTTTTTAATGTGCACAACTTTCAATGGTTTGTTTTAAAATAAATTTTTATCCTATTATTTTTGTATTCAAGTATTATCACACTTCCACAATTAAATCAAATTATGAATTAATTTTGAGGATGTTACATTGAAGCACTTCCTTTGGTGAGCTTTGAAGGACCCATGAGAAGATCTAGAACCCAAGCCATTCAAGATCACATCAAAAGTCTTATTTTATTGTAAAAATCATTTGCTATCTGTTTTAATTGATTAAATGTGTCTGTAATCAATGAAAATGCAAATGTTGTCTGTCTGTCTGTCTGCTTGTCTATCTGTCTGTCTGTTTGTTTTAATCAATTATTTCATTGTTGTAATTGATTATTTGTCTATTTTAATCGATTATTTCATTCTGTAATCAATTAAATAGCACAGAAAACTCTGTTTTAATCTATTATGCTACGTTTTAATCGATTATTTTCATTTAAAATGGTACTACATCTTTCCTTTTGTTGTTTTTTGTAATGAGCTTTGATATTTCCGTAAATAGGCCTAAACCTACATTTTTTAGGGGTTTATTAGAGGTCTAGCCCTATAAATACTCAGACTTTGCTATTTTGGGTAACTTTTGATTAACGAAATTGAGCTTTTCCTTAAATTGAGAGCTTAGCCTCTTGTTGGTTCTTGATTGTGACCAAATTGATTCTTATCACGGAAACTTTCCTTTGTGGCGAACCCTCCTACGACTTATCGTTTCGTTTGTGGTTCATGGCGTCATTCCTAATCATTCCTTAATCTTCTCCATTTTTTATTTGAATTTCAAACCACCATTAATGGAGTCTTGAAGCTTGCATTCCAGAAACGATCCAATCCAAGCACTCATGTCTTGGAAGTCATCATGTGGTAATCAAAGATTGATTCTGGAAAGTATTTCGTAAAGATTTCTATCTATGTTATTTGCATTTTTGTTTTTATTTTTTTTCCAGAAAATGAAAATTGAAAATCATGATTCTTGGTTGTTTGTTGCTCTTTGTGCGTTTCTTGTGTGATTTTTGAGTTTATCTTGCAATTGCCTTCATTTCCCCTATGGTTTTGTTGAATTTAGAGTTGTTTTGAATATGGGTTGTTCTTCGTGTTCTTTGTGTTCTTCATGAAACTCATAGCATCGCTGGAAATTTTCTGAGTTTGATTCATAAAATTCTGTCTAGAGAGTTTTGGGTCATTTTTGCAAATATCAAAAGTTTGGGTCCTAAAAGATAATTTACAAAGGACCAAAAGACAATTATTAAAAAGTATTGTGGGGTCAAAATGAAAATATCAAAAGATATGAGGACCCAAAAGTAAACAAAACTGACAGTAAAAAAATTATTATTATTAGCCCTCTCTTAATGTGTTTATTATTGTTTAATAGCACTTTCTTTTGCATAATTATGGTAGTTTAAACTTAGCCAATTTTATTTTTTTTAGAGAAGAAATATCTTGCATTTTCTATTTCTATAATTGTCTTTCCTTGGCATTCCTTTTGAGTCGTTCTTTTCTTACTGAGCTTTTATTGCTTATCTTCTAAATTCCAAGGTTTTGTCTTAGAGTTTTCTTTCTTCCTTGATATCTTAAGTTGAGCTTGGATTTGTTTCATCTTTCACTTTGGATATCCATTGAATTAGAATCTTTGGTTAAATTTCAAGAGTTGACATAGAGTTAGAGAGTGGAAAAAGACAAGAGTGAACATTAGAGGAAAAGTCTTTCAAGTGTGAAACACGAGTGTTGACGAGTGTAAACACTTAGTGAGTGGTAAGGTACATTATTGTTTTGTTTTACTCACCTTTATCTTGTAGCAATGGTGTCCAATGGCGATAGTGATCCACCTTCACCTAGAACCGCTATGCTAATGACTTCATTGGCTAAGCAAATGGATAGGTTGCAAAGAAATGTTGAAAGATGGATGGACGAACGTTTTGATGAGATGCAAAGAAGTAATTATGAGTTGAGTGGAAGAATAAATGACATGGAGAGAAGGAGATATCATAGGTCACCTCATTCTTCTTAAGGGAGTGATGATGGCTATGATGATGGTAGAAGGTATAGGCCTAGGAGGAATAGGGATGGAATGGAAGATGTGAAATTCAAACTTCCCAAGTTTCTAGGTACTAATGATCCGGAGGCTTACCTTGATTAGGAGATAAAAGTTGACCAAGTTTTTGATTGTCACAATTTTAGTGAAGTTGGCTAGCTTAGAATTTGAAGGGTATGCCATGGCTTGGTGGAATCAAGTGCAAATGGAAAGAGGAAGATTGAGGAGACATAGACCGAACACATGGATGACAATGAAAGGAATCATAAGGGAGAGATTTGTTCCACCTCAATACATAAGGGATTTGCATAACAAATTACAAAGACTCTATCAAGGAAATAGATGTGTTGATGATTATTACAAGGAGATGGAGATTTCTTTGGTAAGAGCAAACATTGAGGAGACTAATGAGGCTACAATGGCTAGATTTTTGAATGGCTTGAATAGGGACATTCAAGATGTTGTGGAGCTTCAAAGTTACAACACAATGGATGAACTTATACATGGAGCTATGAAAGTGGAGCAACAATTGAAGAGAAAACAAGCTTACAAAAAGTCTTCATATGGTCATTCATCATGGAAGGATAAGGACACTTCCAAGAAGGATGGTTCTTCTTCCCAACATTTTGAAAAAAAGTCTTCAAGAGGTAATCCTAACCCTACTACTCATTCTCCTTCTAATAAATCTAGTTCAATTAAATGTTTTAAATGTTTGGGTAAGGGCCATATTGCATCCCAATGTCCAACCAAAAGGACAATGATTGTGTTAGAAAATGGAGAGGTAGATAGTGAATCCTCTAGGAGTTCTCATAGTTCCACTAGTGAAGGTGAGGATGATTGTTTTCTTAAACCGGAAGAGGGAGATCTTTTGATGGTAAGACGACTCATGGGTAACTTGTGCAAAGATAGAGATTATACACAATGAGAAAACATTTTCCATTCTAGATGCTCGGTGAGTGGAAAGGTTTATTCTCTAATCATTGATGGAGGAAGTTGCACCAATGTTGCAAGCACTAGATTAGTGGATATGCTTGGTTTAAAAACTATCCCTCACCCTAAACCTTATAAATTGCAATGGTTGAGTGACAATGGTGAGTTGGTGGTGGATAAGCAAGTGTTGCTTACATTTTCCATTGGCAAATATGTGGATGATATGCTTTGTGATATGGTTCCTATGGAAACTAGTCATGTGTTGCTTGGTAGACCTTGGCAATATGATAGAGATGTGGTACACAATGGGGTCATCAATCGATACTTTTTCCTTCATAAAGGTAAAAAGGTAGTCCTCTCACCTTTGTCTCCAAGTGAGGTGTGTGAGGATCAAATAAAAATGCGATTGAAAAGAGAAAAAGAAAAGAAAATTAAAGAAGATAAGAGTCCTTTGAGAAAGAAAATCCAAAAAGAAAAAGATTACAATCCAGAAACGATCCGAGCCAAGCATTCATGTCTTGGTAGTTGATGTGTTGCTAACACATCTTAGTTTTAGGCTAGTTTAGGTTATAAATTAATTGAATAAGTAGGAATATAGACTAGAATAGGTTAGTTTGTTAATTATATTCAAATTGTATCTCATTTCATTACCAAGTTATGATGTCAGGGCCAAAAGGAGGAGATTCAAGCCAAAGAAGAAGAAAACCAAAAAGAAGGCCTCGCGCGATTAGCGCCATGAACCGCGCGAGTAGCGTGGGATGCCCAGAGCCAACCATTCAGTTCGAAGACTCCACGCGATCAGCGTGGAAGTCCACGCTACCAGCGCCACCAAGCCGAATGATCCACGCGATTAGCACGAGATCTCACGCCAGTAGCGCCACAAAGTCTGGAGGAAGCTTCCCATTCGTGCAAATTGCGCGATCAGCACGGAACCCCGCACGATCCGCACGGCGAGGATTCTATTTCCTTATTTAAAATATTTGGCTCGAAAATGCAGAAGAAAAGAGGCTTTGTTACTTGAATTAAACCACCCTGAAAGCAAATATAAAAGAAAGGCCTCTGGACTGAATGGGGGGATCTTTTTTACAACATTCAAGAGCTTGGAATACCATTGGAAATCACTCCTACATAGAATCAAAGCTAGGGTTTGCTGCAGAATAATGTCTTCTATGTATGCTTTGGTGTTCTTGATGACTATGTCAGGCTAAATTCTGTATTGTGGTTAGGCCAAGAACCAATGTGAACTCCTGATGGACTCCTGAACTGATTCAAGTCCTGTTTGCCCCGATCTTCCTTGCAATGGAATCAATTCTTCAATTGAAAGAAAAACAGAGTATGAATGCTCTGTTTTGAAGACAGCTTTTTAGGTTTTGTGATGTAAGAAATGGATCAATGGAAAAGGATTAGAAACGGATTTGGATTGACACCATGGAATAGGAATTCCA
>PYAF01001132.1:233529-248826 GCA_007407185.1 Glycine tomentella | reverse complement strand
ATTGGAGTTCTGGTTTAGTATTTCGAATTCTACTTGAATGTTCATCTTCTTCTTCAATTGCTATTCTGTTTTTCATGATTATGAATGCGTTTAGGATTGAAAGTGGATTAGGTTATGGATTCATGCCTAATTTCGAATATTAATCACAGAATAATTGGATGATATTTCAATTAGGGTTGTGGTTTCAATTAAATTAGGGTTAATTCAATTGAACAACTTCTAATGAGATTGAATGGATGTTCATGATAGGATAATATTCTGAGAATGATGATGATTCGAATTGTTTGGTTTGGTGAATTGGATTGATGCTTCTCTAATCTGTTTTACTCACTTGTTAATAATCTTGTTAATTTCTGCACTGTTCTTTAATTCTAGTTTACGTTTTTGCAAGTTTTACTTACGCGTACAAACTGTTTGATAAAATTCCCCTTACATTTATTCGTAAATTGAAGCTAGAACCATATTGATTGTGTCTCTGAGTCGACCTAGGTTAGCTCTGTGCTACAGAATTAGCTTAGTAAAATTGTTTTGGTGCGTGTCGACAACGTGTTTATCACTTTGACCGTTATTTGAAAGACAAGTCGAACAAGTATTGTTCCTTTTTTCCGTTAAGAGCTAAAAAACAAATACAGTACATGAGCAATACCATGATAATCAAATCTGTTATATACCAATTTGGGACAAAAACACATAATTTTTTTTAAAAGAGAGATTAACACAAAACTTGAACTAAAACACACACACACACACACACAAATAGAGGAATAATATACCTATTCATTGCTCACCTCTTTCAACGCAAAATAAAAAATCTCAAACACAAAAGGAAGAAAATGTAAAAGATGACCAAAATGAGAGGCTTTCAATTTTGATTTGTTGGTATGTAAATATATAAAGAATTCCAATGAATCAAAATCAAAAACCAAAAAAAATCAGCATTAATTGTACAAAAATTAAAATTAACAAAGAATTAATTGTTTATATCTCTAGAAAATATTATGTGTCGATATTTCTTGTTCTTACCAAAATCTGGAAATTCCACGTATGGGCTTGATGTGGCCTTGGTGGACTCCAAATTTTGTGACACCAGAGTAGAGTTAGGCTTTGCTTAGAGGAGGGACCTGCAAAACAAAGGAAAAACACTCCGACGTTCAAGTAAGTACATTAAATTTGTAAGGATGACCAAGTATGAAAACTCGACCTAAAGTATAGAGAGTGAGAGACTTGTGTAATGCATTCAAGTGTATATGAGAGAGAGAGAGGTATTCTGTGTGAATACCGAATGAGTATGGTGAATGTGTGTTAAGTGTAGATGGAGTGTGGAATTTTGGAGTGAGTAGAGAGAACCTAGAGGGTTGTATTTATAGCGTGGAGTGGGCCTTGGACCATTGCTTATAGATAATCTGTTGATAAGATAATAATAACAGATAATAGCAGTCAGTTATCTTGATTTGAATAGGAGATAATGTGTACCTTATTAATATATATTGTTACTTGTAGATAAGTAACAATTAGTAGATAACTTGTTGAGATGTGATAAGATAAGGTGGTTACACCTATTTGAATATCCTTGCATATAGATAGACAGTTAACTAGGAGAGGGAATATTACTTATGTCCACGCTTCTATAGAGGGTCGACGTCCGTGGTCTTGTAGCGGTATTGACAAGGAACCCATACATTGTGTTCGGGCTGCGCCTGGAGGCTGAATAAGCGCCTATTAATGAGGCGATGCTGACATGGAGGGTGGCCATGTATACATTGACATTTATGAGGTAGCCATGTGTCATTCTACTATTTTGGATTGTACATTTCTTTTAGAAAATAATCTTGTATGTATCTACTATAGTATTATAGATTTATTGCTTTAAATATATTTTTAATTCAGATAAATTTATATTTTTTAAATTTTGGTTCATATAATTCATTTTGTTGTCCATTTAAGTTCCTTTAAGATTTTATTTTTTCATTTTTAGTTCTTATAATTTATAATTTTGAACTTACATGGATTAAAATTAAAAAATACATATTTACAAAAATAAAAAATAAACAATACAATTACAAGTACTAAAACTGAAAAACACGAAATTACAATAACCATGATCAATTTAAGCCTTATTCGTTCACTGTTCAAATTGGGGCTTTCGGGCTTGTGTGTGCATTTTTAACAATCAATTTTCACAAAATTAATTTCATTTAAAATTAATTTGGGACTTTCGGGTTTTTGTTTACGTTTTTCACAATGTTAAACGACGTGTTCTTGTGCGTTTTTAATCTCAGCTTTAGATTTGTTTTAAAAGAAAAATTAATGGACAGGATTCATTCTTTCCTCATGTCTGCTTTTTTCTTTTCTTTCTCGAATTGCCACACTGACTCAGCAATTTCTGCTGCATCTTCTTCACATCACAATCACAGAAACATGCCCGTGAGAGTATTGGAGAACACCGCAGCACCTTCTTCTCAGGTTTCAGGTAATAATAATAACAATAATTTTCTCATCTTTATTGTACCTTTCTCTATTTTTTGGTATCTGAATTTCTCTCTGTTTTTTTTCTTTGGTAGTAACAAGTTCTCTGCGTGTTGTTATTATTATTATTATTATTATTATTATTATTATTATTATTAGATTTGATGTGTGTTGTGTTAGGTGCCAATTCGGGAAGGAGTTCGTGCCAATCTTGTAGTCTTCTAGTCGTTGGGCAGGTAGTCATATTCCCGTGTTTTTGTTTTCGATATTTTGTTTGTTAGACTTTGCCAATAGGGTTTATGAAATTCGGTTTCTTTGTTTAAGGGAACACGGAGTATCTAATACTTCTTTAAGACAACTTGATAAATGTATTTTTTTTTTTGTTAAAAAAGAAAAAAGAAATTGGTTGAAATAATAATTTTGGGTGATGATCAAAGTGGTAATTGGTTTGGAATTAGCAACTAGTACTACTACTGGCCTCTGATGATGGAAATTTATATGGGTATCTGAGGCGTAATTCATTGGGCAAATGTGGTTGAGCACAAATTGAATGTCAATGGCAATTGTAGATGCTTGTTTGTACATGTTATGATTCCACCTGTTGGAAGATTGATTTGTATTCAGTAGTACCACATGGTAGTGTGAGCTTATGATTCTTTGCTCGACCTTATAAATTCATTTCAAGAAGCTGAGCCCTACCAGGGATATGTGAGAAATGGACGTGATAGAGTGGATTGGAGTGAAATGACCTTATATATCCGTATAATGTCCATTTTCACTTCATCTTTGTATAACTACTTGACAATTGACATTTAGTGAGCAGGGATTTTCTTCTTTTGCCTCCCTTATTTATGACCTTCTAAAGGCCTTAGGGATAGAGTATGTGATATGTAGTCAATTTCTGATCAAGTATTAGAGATCTTAGAGAATTTTATTAGAGATCAACTCTAATAGCCAGAAATCAGCAACTCTAATAGCAAGCAAGCAATTAAACAACCTACTTCAATTTTCAAGCCACAAAATTAGTTAATCAGCCAGGTTGCGAACTTGTGATACATATTTCATTTTGTGGGTTGCCCAGTCAATGATCTATGTCCTAAAGGATTCACCAAGGTTTTATAGTGGCTGTTGGCTTCTGATTGCCTTATGTAACCGTCTTCTTTTGTCTGGCCTTAGGATTGGCTTTGTAAAGTTTGGTTAAAAAGTGAAAAGTATGGCATAGTTAGAGCTACGTCTTACATTAGTGATGTACTACATATATATATCATTTTCTGATTCTAAATGGCAAGTATTTAAGTGCACAACATTCATTATGTCTTAGAACCATATGACAGATTTCTTTTCTATGATAACTTCAAACTTAATTTGTTCTATTGGATATATATTGACACAACAACAACCAAGCCTTTTCCCACTAGTTTCAGCTAAATGTATCAAATGATGTCATAATGTTTTCTTGTAAATCGTGTCTATAGACAAATTATTGACCTCTAAATCCTTTTTTGTTTCACCTATAGTTTTTCTTGGTCTCTCTGCCTCTAGTAATTAGATTGCACTTCATATGATCTGCTTTTCTTTAGGTCTTCTTCATGCATTCCCAAACCACCTAAGGCGAAATTCTACCAACTTTTCTACAATATATGCTACCCAACTTTTTGCCTAATGGGTTCATTCTTAATTCTATCTTGTCTAGTATATCTACTCATTTAACACTTTCTCATCTGTTAGATTCAAAGAGTTTGGCCACAAACTGGAAGGTTTTATCAAAAGAGTTCTGCAATTAAACCAGAATCTAGAATCTATAGTACAACACTAACAAAGGCCTCTTCCCTAACAAGGAGTCTCCTCCTTCAAACCAACTCCAATAATTTAATACACACAATTTCATGGAAATTTGTAATCCATTCTATTTAGGAAATACACATTTAACTGTTCTACAGTTACTAAACACACAATAACTGCCATACAAGTGCAACACATCACATAACTGTACTATCAATGCTTTCCGGGACATAAGCGGCTTTGTCATCAAGGCTAAAATGAGTGCTTTATCACAAACTAGTTTTATCAACACCAAAGGCTCCACCAGTCTGGAAGCTTCAATTTCCCCCTTTTGATATTCCATCATCACCTTCTCTCAAAATAAGAAGCCGAAAATTTCTTTCAGGACATTATTGGGAGGACCAAATGGCTTCTCACATTGGAAGCAGCATCCCTTTTCCCTTCAGCGAACATACTCTCGGTATGGCAAATGTTTCATGCCTCTGCTCCTGATTTGGGTCCTTATTTGGCACTGCCACCTGCGCTGCTATTCGAATTCACAACAGAAGCCTGTTTGACTAATTAGATTTGGTTTGGGTCGGTATCTTCTGTTTGGCTTGAACCCGCTGCTGGGTTATACCCAGAATCCATGTCCTGCCATGACTTGAAACAACTATCTTTTTCTTACAAATAAACATATAACACAAGATGTGCTCCCCTGTTTCATCCATCTTGCTTGAGTCCTATGATTTACATCTCCCTCTATTTCTCTGAGTCCTGAATGATGGACCCTAGATACTTAAACCATGTCTGTGGTTAGGTATGTTCTACATCTCTAACTTCTCATTTATTTCCTCTCTTGATTCTCTGACCAAATCTATATTGTCTGCAAAAAGCTTGCGTCTACTCAAAATTTGGAATATGTAATGATGTTTCTTGTTGTTTACATTAGTCCATTAACAGCTATTGTCAGCTAAACATTTCCTGGTTAAATAATAATCTAGAAGTATTGTTAAAGTTTTATTTTTGTTCTGGAGTTCTTCTATGTATCCTTTAAAGAAATAAGAACTAGGAAATGGAAGATGATAGGGAAGATGTCAGTATCCAGTCACAGTAATGGGTAATGTATAGAAATAGTGTCCAGAAAGGGTATAGATGTGGAGTACAAAAGCCTTATAAAGTTAGGGTAAGGGATTGGGCAAGTGTGTGTGTGTGTGTGAATAAATGACAAAAAATTATAATTTTTGTTCTCATTAATATTCTGATAGGAGTAGGAGGTGGGGAAAAATGTATAAAAGGATGGTCAATTAGTAAAATACAGTTAGTTATAATAACTGTACAGTTATTTAGTTAGTTATACTAACTGTGGAAGGGTCAGAAATACATAAATAAGAGGTGGGTGGCTGAGGAAAGGGGATCCAAAAAGTATTAGGAGGGTGGTGAACGGTGAACCTCGAATTCACTATTGTACTGGAGGATATATTCTCCAATATTCAATGAAGATCCATTCTTTCTTCTCTTAAATCTGGTCCAGTTCCAATCACTGGTGACGTCGGCATTGCAGTGTTTGCCCGAGACTAGTCAAAGGGCTAGTGCATAGCCAGCCTGCGTGGGTGCTGGAGTTGTGGAGCGTGTTGGGATGTTAGGATCCAATTGCAAGGTATGGGACTTGGAGTCCCACATTGGAAGTATGGGATTCTAGTGTGGGGTTTATAAGGCCTTGGGCTCTCCAACTACAATAGCTAACTTTTGTGGTGTGGTTCTCTCTAGGTTCTTATCAATTGGTATCAGAGCCTTCCACCATGATTCCCAGTTGCAAACGAGCGGCGCGGTGACGTTGGCATTGCAATGTTCGCCCCAGACTATTCAAAGGACTAGTGCACAACCAGCCTGCGTGGGGGCCGGAGCTGTGGAGCGTGGTGGGATGTTAGGATCCAATTGCAAGGTATGGGACTCGGAGTCCCACATTGGAAGTATGAGATTCTAGTGTGGGGTTTATAAGGCCTTGGGCTCTGCAACTACAATAGCTAGCTTTTGTGGTGTGGGTTTCTCAAGGTTCTTATCAATTGGTATTAGAGTCTTCCATCATGACTCCCAGCTGCAAACGAGCGGCACGGGTGGTGATTCGGCATTGCAATGTTCGCCTGAGACTAGTCAAAGGGCTAGTGCACAACCAGCCCGTGTGGGCACGGAAGCTGCGGAGCGTGGTGGGATGTTAGGATCCAATTGCAAGGTATGGGACTTGGAGTCCCACATTGGAAGTATGAGATTCTAGTGTGGGGTTTATAAAGCCTTTGGCTCTCCAACTACAATAGCTAGCTTTTGTGGTGTGATTCTTTCTAGGTTCTTATCTATTGGTATCAGAGCCTTCCACCATGACTCCCAGCTACAAACGAGCGGAGCGGTGACGTCGGCATTGCAATGTTCGCCCAAGACTAGTCAAAGGACTAGTGCACAGCCAATCCGCGTAGGCGCCGAAATTGTGGAGCGTGGTGGGATGTTAGGATTCAATTGCAAGGTATGGGACTTGGAGTGCCACATTTGAAGTATGGGATTCTAGTGTGGGGTTTATAAGGCCTTGGGCTCTCCAACTACAATAGCTAGCTTTTGTGGTGTGGGTTTCTCAAGGTTCTTATCAATTGGTATCAGAGCCTTCCACTATGACTCCCAGCTGCAAACAAGCGGCACGGGTAGTGAAGTCGGCATTGCAATGTTCGCTTGAGACTAGTCAAAGGGCTAGTGCACAGCCAGCCCACGTGGGCGCCGAAGCTGCGGAGCGTGGTGGGATGTTAGGATCCAATTGTAAGGTATGGGACTTGGAGTCCCACATTGGAAGTATGAGATTCTAGTGTGGGGTTTATAAGGCCTTGGGCTCTCCAACTACAATAGCTAGCATTTGTGGTGTGATTCTCTCAAGGTTCTTATCATATTCTTAACCAAAATTTTATAAACTCAAAAAATATATAAGATGCACATGTGTTTAGTGTCCTTATACTTCATCAACCTTTTTACAGATATATAATAAAAATACTTTTTAAATGAATCCAAAACCAGTACAATTAAAAGAACATTTACAGCTTGTGACTGGAACAGAGGAATTAGTGATTAGTTTCATCACTTCATTGTCTGCAACTCTGCATTGTAGTCCTGCAGAGACTTCTATATTTGAAGATTCAATTAGGATTAGGGAGCTTATAAACATATTTTCTGAAGCTTCTGGAAACATGAACAAATGCTGGTTTTGGTTAATTTTAAAGCCTAATTGCATTGGCTTGGAGCCAATTACTTGCAACTAGTTTTGGTTGGTATCTAAACTGCTTCAGAATTTGAGAGGAAAAAACAAAGAGTAAAGAACCCAGCTATATTGGGTAAATATATGGGGGCATACTCTATGTATGCATTTATCTATGTATGCTGTACCCACACTTCATAGTCATAGAGAACACAACTTCAACTTTCCACTGAATTAGATTTCACATCTTCTGTCTTTCACCTTATGCCATATACTCAAGGTGTTTATGTTTACAGGCCTTTTCTGGCACCCAGAATGTCTCAAGTGCACAAAAGGATGAAGCATGGAGAGTAAATGTCCGTATACAAGGATGTGACCTTGAGCATGGGTATTTGTGTGGCACCATGGAAGCTCTGAATGTTCCTATGGCAGACACACCAGTAAGCAATTCCTTTTGGTTCATCTTTCTTAAAAGTGAAACAGAAAAGTGACCACTTTTCATCTTTTAGAAAATATGCATATTTATAATTTTTGTTCTAGTTTAATTTGGACTATTTGTTGTGTTAAACTGTTAATTACTGTTTTGTCACAAATTGAATCTGTAGATTTTGGACAACATTAATCTGTAATACATTATTCTTATCAGAATAACCTATCTTTTTATTACTTACCTAACACACGGTTTATATAAATGCATTAATGATGTGTGTTCAGCTTCCATTTGATGGCTTACAGTAGTTTTTGTTAATTTACAAAGTAGTTAACTGGCCTTTGAATTTTTAGATTGTTGTTAACCTACTGTATGTTAGAACCTGTCTTAGCTGTTTTTACATGGTAATGATTTTATTAATTATTAATTTTCTTTGTTAAAGATCAATCTTTTTCTCATTTTATATTATCCAGCCAAAAATTAGTTTCTATGAGTTTATCCCTTTTGTGGATAATGTATAGGATATTTTGTGTCATAAAAACATATTCAGAAGGATTTCAACTTCAATATTTTAAATCAAGACTAGACTACTGAGATATATATTTATTATTTTCCTTCTTCAAAATACTCTTGAATGGTGTGTAACGTAGAGCAAATATATTTTAACTTCAGTTTTTGCCTTATATGCCCCGATTGTCTATTCCTGAAACTTTTTAGCAATAAAGAAAAATCACCATGGCATTCACTTTATCTTTTAATGGTTTATATCAGGTAGTAACGTTCTGGGAAGGGGAGATAGTTGATACAAAGAACTATACTTTCTTCACCGGCAAATGGGAGGCATCGTATGTTACTATGCAATCAACTCTTAAATCAAGTGGAGCTTAATTTCAATAATATTGATGATGCCCATGAATTAGTTTGGATATGTACTCTGATTTTATTAACTTTTTTCCTTTCTTTTTTCTGTTCCTTATGTTTTTCAGTCCAGAGGATGATATAAGGCACTGGTCTAAATTTCCATCTTTTTCTCCCTTATTGGTAACAATTTAAATTTTGGATTCATGTGTAAGACTGCATCGCATGTAGTGTTTCTAATGCACTTTAACTTTCTAGGGCCAAGTGGAGGCTGATGGTGGCAAGTCTTTGGACCTGAGCAACTATCCTTACATATTCATGGTAAATTGATTTTCACCAAGAGAAAATAACAATGTTGAAAAAAAAAAATATTTATCTAAAATGAGAACCTTTACAAATCGCACCAAATTCTTTGTTGCAGAGGTGGAAGGAGCAATACTTTGTGAATGTTGGAACTGACTGTGGATTAACCATAGCTGGATTTTACTACATTTGTTTCTCTTGCAGCGATGGCTCTATCAGTGGATTCTATTATGATCCCAATAGCAGGTGCTCTCCTCTTCTGTTTCCAATTGGTTTATTGTGGTCCTAGTTTTTCAGCTTAAACTTCAGCAAACTTTTTATTAGTCTCATGCATGTGCTTATTAGGTCATTTAGCATTTTTTTTATTATATCTTTTGAAAGTTTTTGACATGATAACTCATGGACCCTTTGCAGCCCTTACCAAAAGCTTGAGTTGAAATCCACTAATGATGGAAGATCAGGTTTCAGTTTTTCATCATATGAGTTACAATAGATTGTGTGACATTTAGTATGTCAAGATTCATCATCTAATTGTTAGTATTGTATATGAATGGGAACGTGTGGAAAATTCGAGTTTATTGCTGTCAGAATCAAAGCAGGGAGAATAAGTTTGTTAAAAAAACAAAAATAGTTTGTTATCTAGTGACCACTTATATTTTATGTTGCGACCAGTGACCACTTACTAGTGACTTCAGGGTTGATTACATGACTTACTGGTTTTCTTGGAGTTTAAAAAATTATAGGTATATGTAGAGCTGTCAAAATGGACTTGACCCGATGGTTCGAGTCAGGCTGGGCCTAAAGCCTGCAAATAGGGTCAGGATGGACTCTAAAAAAACGTGGTCCAAATAGAAATGAGTCTTTTTGGCTTAAAGGCTCGTGTCAGGCTGATCCGATCAATGAAAAAAATAAATGCAAATAGGTCTTGTATAAATATCTGCACTTATTATTTTGATATTAAGTATATATAGTTTCAAAATATTTTTAATTATTAGGCACGTTGTTTGTGCTAGAAAGCTCGCGGCCAAGGGATGCTTCAAATTCTAAGTACATAGGCATATTCACGTTTTCTGGAGTGCAAAAAACAAACATGAAGATAATAAAATTTATTGTAGTACTGGTTTTACTTGGGCAAAATTAGTTTTTTTTTTAATCCTGAAATATAGGCCAATTTGGTAGATCCAAACATCTCTACGTTTTGCATATTTACTCTATTAACGATCCAATTTTAGCTAGTAAGAACATCTCCAATGAGAAATATTTATTTGGGTTCCTTCATCAACTTTTTGTGGTCCTCACAGTGTCATGTCATTCGTAAGGAATTCAAACAAAATTTTGTTCTAATGCAAGAAACTCAAAAAAATTCATATATTTATATTTATTTAATAAAATTTAACACTTTTCAATTTTTATAAATACAAATAAAAATATGAATAATTGAAGAAAAATGAAATATAAATTAAAATAAATAAAATGACATAACATTGAAACGAAATGCGTAGCAATATAAAACAAAATTTTATATAATAAAAGATAACTAAATACAATAATATCAAAATAAATAAAAAACTTTGCGATGGAAAAAAATTATTATTGTTATTTTTGTTTCTGAAACGTTTCAAATATGTCAACTAAATCTACTTGAAGTTGACAGTTATTTTGTTTGTCATGAACCTTTGTTCTTCGTTGAAGGTATGTCGATTTGGTACTAGCGTGAGCACCTAAAGATATTTCGAATGTTGACGTGTTGTTACCTACATCATCGTAATCAATATTACTTTGATGTGTGACGTTGGTCCTCGACAATCATGTTATGCAATATGATGCATGCATAGATGATATTCTTCATTTTAGCAATATCCCAAAAACGTGCCAGACCACGTATAATTGCGAATTGAGATTGGAGCACTTCGAACACCCGTTCTACATCCTTTCTTGCCGATTCTTGTCATTGAGCAAATAATTTTCACTTTTCTCCTTGTGGCATTGAGATGGTCTTCACAAATATAGCAAAGTCTGGATAAATATCATTGGCTAAATAGTATCCCATATTATATATTGCTTTGCGTGAGCACGTGTCGACAAAACTTCATCAAACACATTAGATTCATTTAACACAATAATGTCATTATTTGAACCCGCAGTGCCAAAAAAATGCATGCCAAATCTACAAGTCTTGTGATGTCACAACTTCAAGAATGATTGTTGGGTTGCGATAATCACCTCGACAAAATTGATCTTTCCATGCAATTGGACAATTTTTCCATTCCCAGTGCATACAATCAATGGAACATAACATACCTAGAAATCCAGGTGCCGCTCCCAGTTGTAGTAGTCGTTCAGTGTCTTCGTTACTTGGTCTCTTCAAGTACTCATTCCCAAATATGGTGCAGATGCCTGATACAAATTGCTCCAAGCATTCCACCGCAGTTGTTTCACCAATTCGAACATATTCGTCCACGTTGTCAGCAGGTAAGCCATAAGCCAATATACGAAGTGCAGCTGTGCACTTTTGTAATGGAGATAAGCCTTTTCGACCCAGTGCATCGAATCTCATTTGAAAATACTCATCATGATTACTGAGACCATCTATAATACAGAGAAACAATGCCTTTGCATACGAAATCTTCGTCGAAACTGAATCTCTGTGTATACAGGATTTACTGAGAAATAGTCATTGAACAACCTCCAGGCTTTGTTGATATCAAATATCCTAACCATGTTTTCAAACTAAAGAAAGCTCTTTATGGATTAAAGCAAGCTCCTAGGTTTTGGTATGAAAGATTGAGTAACTTCTTGCTTAGCCAATCTTACATATGAGGACAAGTAGACAAAACCTTGTTCATCAAGAAAGATGGCAATGATATCTTATTGGTTCAAATATTATGTTGATGATATCATTTTTGCTTCAACTAACCACTCTTTGTGCAAAAAATTTTCTATCTCTATGCATTATGAGTTTGAAATGTCTATGATGGGAGAACTAACATTCTTCCTTGGTCTTCAAGTGAAGCAAATGAAAAATGGGACATTTCTCAGCCAATCAAAATACTTCAATGAATTGATCAAGAAATTTGACATGGAGAAAAACAAAGATGCTACTACTCCTATGACAACTTCACCCTATCTTGATTCAAATGAAAAGGGCAAGAAGATTGATGAGTCAAAATATAGAGGAATGATAGGATCACTACGGTACTTAACAACAAGTAGATCATATATAATGCTGAGTGTGTGCTTGTGTGCTAGATATCAAGTTAATCCTAAGGAGTCACAACTCACTACTGTCAAGAGAATCATCAAATACCTCAAATCAACCATAAAAGTTGATCTTTGGTATCCAAAATGTGCATCACTGAACTTAATTGGCTATTCAGATTCTTATTTTTCAGGATGCAAACTTGATAGGAAAAGCACAAATGGAACATGCCACTGGTTGGGAAGCTCATTAATTTCATGGCATTGCAAGAAGCAATCATGTGTTGCTCTCTCAACAGCTGAAGTTGAATACATAGCACCTGGAAGTTGTTGTGCACAAAGTTTGTGGCTTAAGTAATAAATCCAAGATTTTGGTGTTAAGTTGAAAGAAATTCCCCTGCTATGTGACAACACAAGTGCAATAAACCTATAAAAGAATCCAGTCATGAACTCAAGGACAAACACATAGAGATCAGACATCACTTCCTTAGAGATCATATTCAAAAGGGTAATTTCAAAATTGAGTATATTGATGCAAATAAACAATTGGCTGATATTTTTACCAAACCCTTATCTAGAGATAGATTCTATGATCTTAGGAACATGCTAGGAATTCTTGATAACCTAATATATGATAGCATGCCTATGATTTGTTTGACTACATGATATGCAATCAAAACTAACCATGCATCACAAGTTATTGAAATTCAAAATCTGATGGAAATCACTGTTCATACTGCATAATTCTCTATTTTAATCGATTACATTGATTATTTGTGGTTTAAAAGGAACTTAGAGACAAAAGATCTCTGGAGTAATCGATTAGTAGGCTTATGCAATCGATTACTTGATACATAAAATGTATTTCAAAATGCAAACCTTTCTATAGTAATCGATTACGTAACGAATTAATCGATTACTTGGTGATAAAATGCAATTCCTAAAAAAGAAACTCTCTGGAGTAATCGATTACCCTGTATTTTAATCGATTACTTAAGGCTTGAGAGCTGTTTAAGAAAAATCAAACTACCTGGAGTAATCGATTACCATGTCAAATTAATCGATTACTTGTTGCAGAAAGCCCTTTTAAAAGTTGAAATTCTCTGGTATAATCGATTATTGAGCTTATGTAATCGATTATCTATGGTGTTTCCGCAAAACTGCACAATTTTCGAAAATCATAACTGACAATCTTATCTTTAAATTCAAATTTGAAATCTGGATTAGTGAACCCAGACATTCTTGGAACACGAAATTATTGTTACCAAGTTTTTAAAATTCAAATTTAAACTTAAAAAATCTCTATAAATTCAAGCTTTCAAAGGTCTAAACTTCACACCTGAAAATCTCTTTCTCTCTTAAGCATTTATGAAAAAATTCATGTGTTCTGCCTCTTTCTCTCATAACCCAAAACTTTGCCCATTCATTCTTGGAAATATGACTGGGGAGGATAGATTGTTGCACGATATCATCACTTATAGCCTCATCCATAGGTCCACAAATCATGCTGAAATCACAAATGATGATTTGTAGCTAGTGCATGGCAAGAAAACTGGAACTCAGATTAATTGGGTTCTAGTCCTTGAAGAGACCATGATGAAGTCTAGGAGACTTCTTAGTTATCAATTCGCATATGTTGTATTAGTCTCAAGGTTTATAGACTACTTTGGGATTAATGTCTCTGATGAGATTGTGGACAACACAACTGAAATCACCAACCTTATCTCTGTCAAACATCTAAATAAGTTGGGGTTAATGTAGACTCCAAATGGATGGTTGATGGCTGGAGAACAAGCACCACAAGGTGATGCTGCTGAAGAAGGAGGAGCTGAAGAAGAAGGAGATGCTAAGGATGGCCCTGCTGAACAACAGTGGACTCCCTTTGAATCATTGATGATGCAAAAGATGGATGCTATGTTAGCCCTGCATCATGAGCATAAAGCTAATGTTAATTCCTCCTTAGAAGAAATTACATCTAGGCTAGAAAACATAGATGCTAGGATGATTCTTAGAGATTTTGATAATCTCTAGTTTATTAGACGTAATTTCTTGCTTCTAACTTTGTTGTTTGCTTCTTTTATTTTCAGCAATTATTTTTAATGTCTCTCTTATGTTTCTGCGTCCTTTTAATCAATGGATAAATTTTGTTTCATGTTGGTTATCTCTTCCTTGCTTATTCCATTATAACTATATACCTTTTTTACTTTGATAAGCCAAAAGGGGGAGAAAAATGAGATCAAATTAACATAAATATGAATCAGGATTTTGTGTTATTAATTGAAGAGGAAAGAAAAATGATCAAAATGATTAAAACATTTTTTGCTCCTTATAAAAATTACTTAAGATAGGGGGAGCAATCTCAAGAATTATATATGTTTATACAAAGTATACTTGACATTTGTTCTTGGCAAAAAGGCTGATCTTATTTCAGATATCAAGTATAATGCTCTTGGAAATCATCCCTTAAAAAGAACACTAAAGGTTCAACATGTTCAATTGAAGTTTGGCATGATCAAAGTCAAAAAGGGGGAGATTGTTAGATAAGGGGGAGTTTGATGAGAATCAAGATGTTGAGGATCTGAATCTTGGATAAGTTTTAACTTTCACATGCCATCATTCAATTGAAAGCATATGTAATTATTAGATGGATAAGAGTTCATCCTTTGATCATTTGCATTGCATAAACATCATTCATTGCTTGCATTCATAGTTTTACAAAAGGCATATGATCTATGGAAAAGATTTAAAGTATTCATGATTGCATTGAAATTGTTTTGGAAAAACAATTTTGTACTGCTTTAATCAATTACCAACTAATGGTAATCTATTACTTAATGATGTGTTGCAAATACATCTTAGTTTTAGGATAGTTTTAGGTTATGTTTTGATTAAATAATTAGGATTTAGATTAATTTTAGCTAGTTTATTAATATTATTTCATTTTATCTAATGTCAATACCAATTATGCATTTCAGGGCTTAAAAGAGGAGAATAAAGGCAAGCAAAAGAAGAAAACAAAATCTGGAGTTCCACGCTACTCGCGCGGTGT
>PYAF01001132.1:210442-231002 GCA_007407185.1 Glycine tomentella | reverse complement strand
TTAATTTCTGTTTTAATCCAATTCTTCAACACAACACCACAATTCTTCTTTATTAAATCTGTTTTTACTTCCAATCATTTAGAATTAATATTACTGCAAAATCACTCCAATCCCTGTGGAGACGATAACTCACTTACCTACTTTATTACTTGTTAACGATCGGTGCACTTGCCGTATATATTCGCGTAATCGCGCAACACTTAAGCTTTGAAGAACACATTAATCGATTACAAATATATGGTAATTGTAACGATCTGCCTCGTTGCTACTGTATCATCAACTCTTACTGCACAAGATTTAACTTTTAATGAAAACTTCATTAAATTGATTATGAAAATGATGATAAATTTTTCGCGATAATACAATTATCATACACGTATTACAATTACATAATTAAACACATATGTACATATATATTAAATCGGTACATGTCATCCACATGTTAGAACTTCCTTTAGTTTTACATGTATATACACCTAAAATTACATATCTAATCAAAAAGTCAAAGAACTAACTAAGAAAGAGTTGATTAACAAAACATAACTCTTTCTCCAAAAAGAAATTCAACGTCATCACATCGGCTTGGCGGCTCCAACCAAAAAGAATATCTCCATCCAAGGTCACCTACTGCTGCTCATCAGCTCACAAGAACGAAAGTTCGTGATCATCATAGGTACCAACCACACGGTACAACAAATGCAAGGGTGAGGTTATTATATAAAACCAATAAGCATCAAGTAACAACAATTGGAAAGGAAACAACATTACCCACCACAATCACTAACAAAAATCCATGATTCCAATACACACTCAACAAACCACTCATCCAATACATTTCACAACTTAAACAATCATGCATAGAATGATGCATGCACCTGACTCATCTATCAACATGCAATGTGGTATCATCCTCATGGAAATAGTCTCTCTCAGGAAAATGATGCAATAGCTTGTCGAGGTCACCCTGTCGTGCACAGGCCACTCCCCCCATGGTGATCAGCCCTGAATCACAAGGGAGTTCCAAACAGAGTGATGGCCCCCTAGTACCCCCATACCTACTGTCACCATCCTATTTCCATCAATGCAAATGAAGTATGAAACATGTCAATCATCAATGTATGATCCGGCTAGGAACACATCCTTTCTCGCAAGGGTAACCCGTCATACACCCTCCATGTACATACATAACACCCCAATATGGGTTCACCCATGCATTGACCATGGCTAGGAACACATTCTTCCTCGCAAGGGTAATCAACCGGTTACTACATCCCACGTGTACATACACAATATACAACCATCGGCACCATCAATGTATGACTTGACTAGGAACACATCCTTCCTCACAAGGGTAACCAGTCATACACCCCCATGGGTATCTATGTATATCCACATCACACAATGACAACCATGGGCACCATCAATGCATGACCCGGCTAGGAACACATCCTTCCTCAACAGGGTAACCAGTCATGCACCCCCTATGGGTGTCAATATATATCCATATCACATAATGACATTCTTAGCATCAACATAATCTCTTATCAATGTCATTATCAATATCCACATCACATTATCTAATTTCATCATCATACTTATCAAAATAATCTCATTTCAACATCATCAACTACATCAACATTATTTCATGTGTACATCATCAAACACATCATCATTATCTCATGCAATCATCACCAACACATCAATAACATCTCATCTCAACATTATCAATGACATCATTATCACCTCATTCACCCACAATCCATATTACCACGAGTTTGGTATTTTAGGAAAATTCTAAATTAAAGAGGAGGACTACAATATAGAAAACACACTCTTATGCCCATTTAAAAATTTGATAAAGAATTAAATAGAAAAACATATTATAAAATTTTGGGCAGAGTCTCCTCTGTAATTAAGACTTTTCCCAAAAATTCAATCATCACAATAATAATATCATTCACAGTTTTATCCATCAACAAGCCAATTCATCGCATCCCATTAGTTAAAAACAATTTTTATTGAAAACGAGCAAACATAGGAACAAACACACATCAATCCTAAATAAATTGCATCCCATTAGTTAAAAATAAAATTTTTCTTGAAAATCAGCACACAACAGGAACAAGCAGTTATCTTCATAGTTGGACTCCCTGGCCCCCAACTATGGTATATAAACTATCGCCAAAATAATAAACTCCCCTTACCTATCTATATCTCTCTGTTAGCTCCTTGAAACATTGTTTTGGGATCTCTCAAGCTCATGTGCTTTGGCCCAAACACAGAGCTCTATATACCAAATTGAAGATAATTTAGTATAAATTTCAAAAACAAGGCTAACGTTAGCATTCAGGGTCAAATACCCACTCAAATTTTAAAAGGGTTAAATGGTGTTTTGGGAGTTCACATCAAAAGACATCATTTTGAAATTTCGATCATGCCAATATGACCGGGATTCAACAAGGATCACAGAAATGACATCAATTTCATAAAAGGAGATTTTTACAACATCTCATTTTCAAAGGGTTTTTCAAAGGAAGTGTAAAACTCCCAACAATGATACCCAAAACACAAGAGACACTAAACGAAGCTTAAACTAGCTAGGAGAAGACAAAGGAAACCAAGAAAAGAGGATTGGAGGCTGCGTTCTCTACCGAATCCTCGAGTTAAGTTTTGAAGATTTCGATTAAAGTGTCACTCTCCGTGCGGTGGTCTAACGACAAGCGGCTGTGCCTCATGGTGGTCTCCGGTGGCTGTGGGTGGTGGAGGAGGATGGTGGGTGAGCTTGGGAGCTGGTTTTGGGGGAGAGGAAGCCATTTTCGTGATTTTGGATGCTACTGCACTATTTACCACCCCCTTGACTCGCCCAGGCGAGCAAAAGTGCCTACAAAATTCGTTTGGGCAAGCTGACCAAATTTTAAAATTTTGGCTTCTATGAAAAAATTAATTTCTCAAGTTTTAGTTTGACAATCTCAACGGTTAAAAGTTACATATATGGGTTAGGAGACCTCATTTAAAATTTTAAGGAGATCCAACGGTTAACCTATCCAGAATTATGATTTTACTAAAACAGTTTTTGGGTCAAACTTGAAATCACTCAAATACAACGTATCTCAAACAAACTCCACATAACTTGACATCTACTCCAAGCAATTGCACATGGATAATCCACATAACATTTCAACTAATCCTAATTAATAAAGTAATCAAATTATTCAAGGAATACATTACACATATTTTAAGTTATCGAACTTTCAGGGTGTTACAGTAATCGATTACTCTTCACAAATCACAATAGAAGTCTTCTTGTGATAGTCAATTACGATATGGTGGTAATCAATTACGTGACTTGTTTTTGAAACATGACTTCCTTTGATAATCTATTACATAGTGAATTAATCGATTTCATTGCTCATGAATCTTTTCTAGAAAGATTCAAGAACACTTTAATTGATTACAGAAGAATGATAATTGATTACACTTTACAAAGTCACAGAGATGTGTTCCTGTTATAATCGATTATGATTTGTGGTAATCGATTACTTGGAGCGTTTTGGAAAATAAGATTTTCTGTGTTAATCGATTCCATGGCGGTTTAATCGATTACTTTGCTCATATATATTTTCCAGAAAGCTGAAGAATGTTTTAATCAATTGAATTTGTTTTTAATTGATTTCATTAGTGGTTTTGATCGATTACATTGGCGAGTTAATCGATTACATTCAGTTACAATAGTCTTTTATAAATAGTTGTTGGATCTTTTGAAAATCACAACACACTACTCTACGGAATTTTCATTATTTTCAAAAGCCTTCTGAAAGTGAGAAAGCATATTCTGAGTTTTGAAACTCTTGTCCCACAAATTCTAAATCTTCATTATGCATTGAAAGATTTCTTCTTGGGCAAGATATGAAAGAAGTGTTTGGAGAAGAAGTTTTGAAACTTCTTTTCAAACCTGATTGGTAAAACCATATTCATTGGATAATCAAGTTGTCTCTCTCCATTAACTTTGATTGTAAATTTGTTTCTGGTTGTTTGTAACTATTACAAAAGTGTCTTAAAGCTTTTCTAGAGTAGAGTTCTCTAGAGGGAAGAGAAGAGAAGGGTTTCTCTTTGTCTTAGTCACTAGGATTCTGAAAGGGTTTTAGATTTATGTTCTTAATCTAGAGTTGTTTAAGGGTGATTGTTTTAAGCTTGTAAGAACCAAATTTTGTGGATAGTGGAACTCTAATCAAGTTTTGATTAGAAGAAACTGGATGTAGCTTCTCTTGTTGCGAGGTGAACTAGTATAAGTTATTATGTTGATTACTTTCTTTAATATCTTCTTATCATCTTAATTTGTGATTCTATTGGTGAAATCTCATTACTCAACAAGTGAAGGCTTTAGTAATTGTATTCTTGAGCTGAGTGGTTTGATTGTTTGAAGCATTAGGTTTAATTATGATAAAGATCCAATTACTCTGATTCTTAAAGGATTTTTAAGAGGCCAAGTTTAAACCAATTCACCCCCTATTGGTTATTGTGTGTGTTCATATTGTTTTCAGTGGATAATATACTGAGGTGGATTTTGAGAATTTTCACTAGTAGGGGGTGGTTGAGGATACATAACATATTGTGGTTGATGTGGTGGATTTGGAGAATTTTCACTGGTAGGAGGTGGTTGATTTTGCAAATAATTGTAAACACTTTGATAATTATATTTATTGAGATCCATTTAAGAGAAAATAAAAAAGATTGAGAATTGATAGGAACAAAAAAAAAATAGAAGTGTGAAATTTGTGTGAAGAAACCTAACAAATTACCCAAATTTATAGAGGAAGTGCTCAACGTTTATTTTTTTTAACGACTATTTTCTAACTTTAGATGTCAGCCTATTAAAAAAATAATTTCCTAAACGTTCAAATTTTTCTTGCAACGGCTATTTTCTTTCCTTTATTACAATTTTTTTAATTACCCACACCTACGCATCCCTATTTTCTCATATCTCCAAAACCTTCTCATTTCTTCTCATAGACTCTTTGCCTACTTCTCCTCTCTCTTCTCCACTCAACTCGTGTTCTTTCTTCTTCACCCACGTCCATGCATTCCTCTTTCCTCTTTCTTCTTTCTCTCTTCTCCACCCACACACACCCGCTTTCTCTCTTTTCCGCCCAGCTTCCTCGTGCCAAGGCTATCGTCGTCACAGAGCTTCCTCGCGCCAACGTCGTCGTGGTCCCTTCACTCGCGCATGTCGTCTTCTCCAACCATCATCGTCAGTCGATGCACAATTCCTCAACCCATCACCGCAACCTCTTCCTTGTGCAACCACTTCCACCGTCGCAGCCTCTTCCTCGCGCCAAACGATTTATTGTGCTTTTGTTCATGGTTATTAGTTTCCCTCTTTCTTTTCCGTGGTGGTTGAGCTAAATAATCTTATTATATTGTTAAGAACCGGTTCCTTATATAAGCAGCGCTCATCTTTCTTCAAGAAACGGTTCCACCACGAAAGCACTGTCCAGTGCAATTTTTTTTCGCGAAACCGTGGAAGCTCCCCACGTTGGAGATGCTCTAAGAGATATATCTACGTTTTGCATATTTACAAGATTAACGATCCAATACTCAAAAAATAAATATAAATCTTTTAATGTGAATCAAATCAATCAAACTAATTTAAAGGAATCATTATTGCTTGGTAATGAGTGTTTAGTTATTTAGAAGTATCATTTTCTTTATTTTTTATTTAACACTATTGTTGAATTTATGTTTAATTACTGTTTTAGTCTCTAAAATTGGAAGGTGTATTTTTTTAATCCCTGAAATTTAAAAATACTTTATTAGTCCCTGAAATTTTCAAATTGTGATTTTTGGTCCTTTTGTTAAGACGATGTTAAATATGTTGGTGACATGACAAATGGAATCTTAGTTGTTGCCATGCATTTTAAGTGGAGTGAGGTGGATTTTTTTATATTATTATACAGAAAAGATAGAATCCTAAATTGAAGAAAACATAGTTTGTCATCTTTTTTAGCATTGCAGCAGAAGATTGAGGCTTGTAATGGGACATTTGAACATGGCGTCTTGATCACGTGGTGGGTTTGACACATATAATTCGTCTCATTCTTTTGTGGGAATTCCTTCATTTTCGTCGAGGAAAGGGAGGCAATGTCTTTGTGTAGTAAGAGCATTCATTTACACAACTAATAGGGGAGACAAAAGTGAAAGAAAACAAAGTGGATTGTAGAAATGTAGGACCTTGTGATTATTTGTTGGACTCGTGTAGTATTTTTGTTTGTCAAATACTTAAAAGATTAAGTGACTTGGTTTTGTGTAGACTCCAAATGCCTGCAACTTCTTTAAATGGACAACTGAAGATGTATATGTGGCTAGAGGAGAGGAGAGTAACAATGAGTTTGATCATGAACTATTAATAGAGGCAAGAGAAAAAATTGAAAAGTTACAGAGAAGCATCAAGTTGAGAGAATAAATGGATTACTGCTGGTGAGTGTTGTGGGGTGTTAGGCAATGTCATAAATCTTTTGTGTACGGGTTGTGTTGAAGAAAGTTGGCATATGAGGTTTTGGTGAATGTGGGTCATTTTGTAATAAGGGTAGTGTAGGCTTGGGATGGAGTATTATGTGTTTGGCGTAATATGGTGTAATGTAGAAGACAACATATTTTGTAATGTTGGAATGGTTTAAATATCGAAGTGACCTTATTGTTTCCAATTTGGTGTGTATATTAATATGACATATTGTAAGAGAGCCTTAATTCAATTTTTATTTTCATATTAATTTTGAAGAGTTGAAATTAATTTAGTATTAAATCAATAGTTTGAATTAGTTTAACATGAA
The DNA here is from genome assembly GCA_007407185.1 of Glycine tomentella. Classification (NCBI taxonomy): domain Eukaryota; kingdom Viridiplantae; phylum Streptophyta; class Magnoliopsida; order Fabales; family Fabaceae; genus Glycine; species Glycine tomentella. The sequence goes on along the minus strand of PYAF01001132.1, from coordinate 224,175 downwards.
AATGACATTTAGTTGAGGACCTGTATGGTCATTTTTTTAGTACTATATGGTCTTGTTAAAAATAAAAGTGATAGATATCAAATGTTGGTTGCAAGTGCTGAAATGAATTCCCATTGATTTCATGTGTGGATTTGTTTCATTCAAAATGACAAAAAGCAGCTCGATTAAAAAGACAACAATGAAAGTAGTGAGAAAGTATTATTTATTCATATTAGTAATAGTGCATCACATTTGGTACGGTCCAATTGCCAAAATAAAAATTAACTAATTGGCCAACTACAAAAGTTCAAGACTATGACTATTCCCACAAACTATTGAAGTAATCATTTAAACTAAATGCCAAAAAAAACAAAGTGTTCCATCCCATTTTCCTAAACAAAATACACTCCACTCCACTCTTTTCCTTATGTATGACTTGGTTGCATGCCTAACGCCCTGAAATTTCGACAACTGAAAAAATATGGTTGATGTATTGCTTGTATTGTTTAATTACTTGATTAATTTGGATTAGTTGAAGTGTTGCGTGAATTATACTTGTGCAATTGTTTGGTGTAGATGTTAGGTTATATGGAGTTTGTTTGATCTACATTGGAACAGCTCGTAGAGCAACACTAGCTCGCTAAGCACAATTCCATACAGGGGAAATAATTCGCTTAGCGACACCTGCTCGCTAAGTGCAATTCTTTCTAGATGAATTAATTCACTTAGCGACAACGGCTCGCTAAGTGCAATTCTAGCTAGAACAGAAATTTCGCTTAATGCAAAATGTCTCGTTTAGCGCCAAAAGTTAAATGACGAGCTCGCTAAGCGAGTTTTACAGGTTATAAACATATCCATCAACGTGAAAAAATGTGTTTTACCCTTATTCTCTCCTCAAACCCTTACCCAAAAACCCTAAATCTCCTCCTCCACCACCCACGACTAACGGTAACCGCCACCGCTTGTTGTGGGACTACTGTGCGAAGCGGAACACTTTAATCGGAGCGAAATCTTCAAAATCCAACTCAAAGAATCGATAGAGAACGAAGCTCTTGACCCTCCCTGCGTGGTTTATTTGAGAGCTCTACGTTTGGACCACGTATGTTGATGTAAGAGATCTCTGAACAATGCTGCGAAGAGCTATCAGGGAGATATAGATACGTGAGTGGAGTTTATGGTTTGTGAAAATATAATTAACACTTATGCAAATAACCAATAGGGGAGTGAATTGATTTTATCTCAGAGTTTTTAAAATTTCTTTCAAAAATCCTACAGCTGAAGACTTCAAAAAAGGATCGTATCTTTAAAAACAATTAAGAAAACAATTTTCTTCACCTTTTTCACAAATTCTTTCACCTTAAACTTCATCTTAACCAATCAAACCACTCTTGTCCTATTACCAATCTTGTGATATGAACAAAATTAATACTTCAAGAATATTATGAAGATAAACAAAAATATTTAAACACACAAGATTTATATCGGTTCACCTCTCAACCCTGGAGGCTACATCCAGTTTTCTTCTAACCAAACCTTGGTCAGAGTTCCACTATAACAAATATAATATCTTTACAAGCTTAGAAAGATCTCTTTTACCCTCCCTAGGTAAAATTGAAAATCTAAACCTATAAACTTTTCAAAAGACGAAGAACCAGAGATCCCCTCTCTATTCTTACCTCTAGAAACCCTTCTAGAAAAAGCTTTAAAGATTACAATTTGTTATAAGAACATTCAACAACAAATACAACACAAATATCAACCAATAACCAAGCTTATAGTTCAAGAAAGATATCACCTCTTATTCCTCAGTAAATTCAATGAAATGAATGATCAAACCAGACTGAGAATGTATGCAATTGATCTTTCCTGATGACTTCTTTAATCAGAAAGCTTGAACACAACTTCACATCATGTAGACAATGACTAACATATCATGTTAAACTCCATGACTATTAGCTTCTTTTTATTTTCTAATCTCTTTCTTGCTTTTGTGATTTAAGAACCTTAGAATGTGATTTTCTCAAGGCTTGTACGAAAACTTCACAAAATATTTTCATATGCAAACTCAGTGCAAGCTGTTCTATTTATAAAAAAACAGACATAACTAACTGTAATCGATTATTTCGTCAATGTAATCAATTATTTTAACTGATGTAATAGATTATTTCAACCAGATAATTGATTAAAGTGTTTATCAGGAATTTGGAAAAATGTCAAGAACAAAATAATCGATTAAGTCACCTTGTAATCGATTATTCCAGATGACCTGAGTTTTCTAATACAGATAGATAATCGATTAAATTCCCAAATAATCGATTATCACAGACAATGTGAAAAACTCATTAATGCATATTTAATCGATTATGAATATCTGGTAATCGATTAAACCATATGAAAATGCATTTGTGAATTATGCAGTGACTCAGATAATCAATTATTCCTTGATGTAATCGATTATCACAGAGCACGTCTATTTCAGTGTTCAGCTCATTTAATCGATTACGAATCAATGGTAATGGATTAAAATGTTCATAAGGCAATGTGCAGTCCTGTTCACATGCATTTAATCGATTATATCATATATGTAATTGATTAAAACAGTAAAATATAGTTTTTATGAAAATCTAATTGCCTTAAAGACTTAACATCTAATTACTTATTACCATATGATTAAACATGATTAAATTTATGTATGAATGCATGAATCAATCAAGATTAGTGAGGATATGAGGCTTTAACCACTTGAACCAAGCTTAAGCAAGAAATTACAAATGCCATCAATTGAGTGGGCATGTAAAAATATCAAAACTTGCATTCTTCATTCTTCTTGATTCCACATCTTCATCTTCCTCATAGCTAACAATCTCTCCCTTTTTGATTTGAGCATGCTAAATACTTAATTGATGGAACATGCTTTCTAGGAAGAGATGTTTATCCTAAAAATTTCTCAGCTTTTGCAAAGACCAAGTATTATATTCAAAACTTGATTTTTACTTAAGCAAAATTCATCATTCATAACATTCATACATAAAATTCATCAGTATTAGCTCCTTGATTCATAGCTCCCCCTGAGTTAAACATTCATTCTTATTCCCTTTTATTCATTTATCAATTATTCCATCGTTATTCATCTACTCCCCCTATTTGGCATACCAAATTAAAAATAACAGAAGTAGATAAAATAGAAAAGGAAATCCATTAATCATTCAAGGGAAGTACAGAGCATATGATAAAGAAACAAATAACAGAAATAAAAAGCTTAATCAAACATAACAAAACACAAAATAACACAAACTAAGACTAGAACTAATCCATATCTCTAGATTCATCCCTAAAGAGCTTAGATTCTATGTTCTTCATCCTAGTCTTCAATTCTTCCAAAGATGAATTCACTTCATCTCTTTGTTCATGATGGAGGGAAAATAATGCATCCATCTTTTGAATCATCAAAGATTCAAAGTGAGAATAGTGTGGTTCAGATAGTGCAAGCTCATCTTGAGCTTCCTTAGCAGCTCCCAGCTGATGTCTTTCTTCATCACCTCCTTCTCCTTTTTCCTCAGCCAATGGCACAGGTTGGCCTGCCATTTGCCAACCATAAGGAGTCTTCACCATGCCAAGCTTTGTGAGGTGCTTCTCCTTGATTTGGCTATTGCTTGAGTTGGTATGATCCATTACTTCATTTGACACATCCACTTGAAAGTAGTCAATGAATCTTGAAAGTCAAAACAACATAGGAAAAAGGATAGTTTACTAATCTTTTAGATTTCTGCATAATTTCTTGAAGGATCAAAATCCAGTTCAGCTTGATTCCATTCTTCAAGCCATAGACAACTTGAAGATCATCATCTATTGCTTGAGCATGATTGGTATACCTTGGTGTGAGGATGTAGGTGATTATGTAATGTAATAGCCTTTCCTCATGTGTCATGGGACCAGTACTCAGCCTTAATCTCAGGTTCATGTGAGGGTCAATGAGCATGCTTCGATATGTCTCCATCTTGTTGTAACCTTTAGCTTCCTCTTCAAATCTTCTCTCTCCATCAAAGGAGATTGTTTAAATTTTTTTAACCATTCAAGGTTAGTGCATTGTTGGAGCCCATGTTTCATATTGCATAATTGTGTGGAAATAGTATAAACTTTGTTAGTAAGTACCTGTGGTTTTTCATGAGGAAAAATGATGGTACTTGGCGGCATATCACTCAGTTTGGAACTTCCTTGAGACTCATGCTTATCAACATGGGGAGGGGGAGCGGCCTGTGCACGACTGGGTGACCTCGACAATTGCTGCTAAGTTTTGCTAAGTGAGAATGTCATGAAGACATGCTTAGGCTATTTCCTTATGAATGGTACCACATTGCATTTGAGAGTTGAGTCAGGTGCATGCATCATTCCGAGCATAATTGATTTGAATAGTTGAAAAGTTGATGACTAGTTTGTTAATTGTATGTTGAACTGATAGATTATTGAGAATGATTGTGATGATATGTTATTGTGTTTCTTTCTAATTATTGTCATATGATGTTCGTTGATCTTTTATAATAAACTCACCCTTGCATTTTGTACCGTGTGGTTGGTACCTGTGATGATCTCGAACTTTTGTTCGTGGGAGCAGATAGCAGAAGTAGATGTCTTTGGAGGGAAGTCTTTTTAGTTGGAGCTGCCATGTCGACGTGATAACGTTGAAGTTTCTTTTGGGAAAGTTGTGTTTGTTATCAAACTCTTCCTTAGTTGGTTCTTTGATTTTTTTTTATTGGGCATGTAAATCCCAGATTTAGATACATGTAAAAATTGAATTATATTTTGACATGTGAACTATGTATAGTGGTTTAATATATATACATATTTATGTGTTATTTAGTGAATGCATATCATGAAAATTTATCACCGTTTTCACAATCAAATTAATAGAATATTTTTACTTGAAATTGAAATGTTGCGATTTAGAGTAATGATATCATAGCGATGAGGTGAGTCAGTCGTTACATTAGTGGTATCAGAGCTTGGTTTAACCTTTCGGCCAGTGAGTTATGAGTTTATTGTGTCTCCCTGTGTATTCTGTGTTTTGTTTGTTGAATGTTTAAGTATTTTATTGTTTCGTAGTTGCTTAGGTTGTTTGCGTTTGAAACTTACTTACATTGTTGTTCTACATGGGTTATAGAGATTTGTTGGTATTGTCATAACATGTTTGTGTCCCTGATGTCTGTTATACCATGATTTCCAATGCCTTGTCACGAGATATCAGATTGTCCACTTGATAGTTTGTGAAGTGCAATGGGACACTATGTGATAATTTCCATGCATACGTAAATTTTACATGTAAATCACATAGCAATTTTCTTCTTTTTCCTCTTTTAACACATCTTTTGTGATTAAAACATAGGAATTTAGCTTCTTCTAAGCTTTTATCAAGTAGATGCTAAAATTAGTTGATTTCTAGTGTGTTGGTTGTATTTTTTGTAGAAATGATACAACATAGACATGGAAGATGGATTGAAGATCTAGAGTAGGGCGCTCAGCGCGACTGGCCTGCTTAGTGTGACATGTGCGCTTAGCGTAAGGAGCCAATCTGGAAGCCAGCTGGACTTTGCATGCAGGCTTAGCGCACACGTGCAGGCTCAGTGCACACATGCATGCAAGATTAACGCACACGTGCAGGCTCAATGCGTATATGCATCCAGGCATAGCGCGCACATGAAGGCTTAGAGCACATTCATGTTAAAAACCATGATTGTGAAGTGCTTTAAAGATAAAAAGGGGGGAACACTGTGCCAAAAGAGGAGGCAGAAAGAACAAGAGCTAGGGCACAAAGAAAAGGGAAAAATTCACTCACTTGGGAACCCCTTCCTCCATTTTCTTCCATTCCTCTTGCTTCCTTTTTGTATTTGTAAAGCTCTAATGACAATGAGAGGCTAAACCATCCATTGTTGGGATCTCAACAACCAAACACTCATGATGTAATGATTCTCACTATCTATTTAATGTTATTTTGATATTATTGTCTCTTTTCTAAGTTTATTGTCATGTTTGTGGCCTGATCATCCATGCACATGTAGTGTTATAGGGTTTATGCATTGGGAAATGTTTACATCCTAAGAACCTGAAAAGAACATCTAGGTAATCCATATCTAGGGATAGAATGGTAATATTTAGCCTAAAGTATGCATATTTACTCTTAATACAAATTATTTGATGTAGCTCTTAAGGGATTGGAAGTGAAATAAGGTAATTTAGGCTCTTTCACATGAGGGATCATGGTTAGGGTATGTTAGCAGATGAAGTTAATAATTGGAATAATGTTGAATGGTGAAAATCTCTAACATTGTATCAAGAGTAGTTTTGATAGACCGAACACCCAACATGTCACGAAACTCTGCATCAATCGGCAATCACCGCCCCAAGTGTTTGTGTTCTATCTCTTTAATGTGCTCTGCTTAATTACCTTTATTTATGTTGAATCTTATGTTTTCGTATTAGTATTAGACAAATATCAAATTTAATTAATTATTTGCTTAAAATTTAAAATATACAAACTTCGAGTATAGTCAAAGTCCTTGTGGACTCGACACTCGAACTTATTATTTTAATTACTACTTGGACGAATTGGTGCACTTGCCAAGGAGTTAACACTATGGAAAGTAATCAGGAATACAAAAGGTAGAGAGTGAGTGTTAATGTCTCGGGAGAAAATTGTTGTAGAAGAGTGATTTCTCGAGGCATCAACTCTCAAGAGTAACTTAAGTAGTGACTTGAGATAGGCATGAAATTGTTTTATTCCTTTTCTTGTGTGTATTCCTTCCATGTCCTCACTTCTTGGTGTGCGCAGGGAGTGACGACTGGTAGTAATAATTGTGCGATAGCTGAAGCTAGTGGAGTTGCTGAGTATCAATGGTTAGATCGCTTCCAACGAAACAATCCCCCTGTTTTCAATGGAGGACACAACCCCAATGGTGTTCATAACTGGATACGGGAGATTGAGAAAATCTTATGAGTGATGGCATGTCTAGATGAGCAAAAGGTTGCTTTTGGCACGTATACACTGGTAGAAGAAGCTAAGTACTGGTGGGAGAACACTAGTAAAATGCCTAGAGGTTGAAGGTCAAGTTGTGACCTTGGAAACCTTCAATAGGTTATTTATAGAGAAATACTTCCCTAAAGATGTTAGGAATAAGGAGGTGGAATTCCTAGAGATCAAGCAAGGGAAGATGATTGTAGCTGAGTACTCAACCAAGTTTGAAGAGCTAGTGAGGTGCTTTCCTCATTACCAAGGAAGAGATGGTGAAAGCTCAAAGTGTGTGAAGATTTTGAATGGCTTGCAGTCTGAGGTGAAGCAAGCTGTGAATTATCAAGGTGTTCGTTAGTTCCCGCTGCTGGTGAACATGTGTAGGATATAGGATGAAGACTCCCGAGACACGGCGACGTATTATCAGAATATGGGCCCAATGAAGAATAAGAAGCATGGATCCCAAAATCGAGGAAAATCATATCCAATCCCTCCCTAGCAATATGGTAATCACCCCAACAATTAGAGCATTGCTGCTACGGTATTCCCGGGTAGTAGCGGTAGAAAACTCGCTACTTTCTCAACTCAGATAATTTGTTACAAGTGTGGTAAGTCAGGCCACATTTCTTCAAATTGTGTGGACAAAGACATTACCTATTTCAACTATAGACAAAAGGGTCATATTCAGAGAGACTGCACATATCCCAAGAAGAATCAAAATGGTGGGAGTCTGAATGACCAAATTGGACATCCGAAGGCAACTGGAAGAGTCTTTACTCTTAATGGAGCTGAAGCTTCGAAATCCAAAGATCTAATCCAAGATATATGTTTCATAAATGGGATTCCCTTACTGGTGGTATTTGATTCTAGTGCAACCCATTCATTTATATCTTGCTCGTGTGTGGAGAAACTTAAGCTTTTTGTGTCTTCTTTGAATGATGATCTGTGGTAGAGACCCCGACTAGTGGTTCGGTTTGAACTTCTAATGTGTGTTTGAAATTTCCTGTAGAGTTTTCTGGTAGAAAATTCTTGATTGATCTTATTTGTTTACCTCTAAGCCAAATTGATGTTATTCTGGGTATGGAGTGGTTATCTTCCAACCATGTTTTATTAAACTGTTTTGATAAAACAATGATGTTGGTGATTCTGAAGTGAGTAAGAATAGGATGTTTATCTTTGCCAACCAATTTATGACATCTTTGAAAGAAGATGCCCAAGTGTACATGATCCTGTCTAACCTAGAAGTAGAGACCAAGGTCTCTATGGGTGATCTCCTTGTTTTTAGAGAGTTTCTTGAAGTATTTTCTGAGGATATATCCAATTTACCACTTGAAAGAAATAGAATTTTCTATAGATCTGGTACCTGTGTCGGACCCATATCCATAGCCCCTTATAAGATGTCTCTTATAGAGTTGGTTGTGCTTAAGAAACAGTTAGAAGAGTTGTTGGATAAACAATTAGTGAGACCTAGCGTGTCTCCATGGGGAGCGCCAGTGTTGTGATTGAAGAAGAAAGATGGAACCATGAGGTTGTGTGTAGACTACCACTAGTTGAATAATGTGACGATGAAGAACAAGTACCCTTTGCCTAGAATAGATGATCTTATGGATCAGCTGGTAGGAGCTTGTGTGTTTAGCAAGATAGACCTTAGGTCAGGTTACCATCAGATCCGAGTGAAGTCTGAGGATATCCTGAAGACCGCCTTTAGGACCCGTTATGGTCGCTACGAGTATTTAGTCATGCCTTTCAGTGTGACTAATGCCCCTGGTGTGTTTATGGATTACATGAATAAAATCTTTCACGCCTATCTTGATAATTTTGGGGTAGTATTCATAGATGATATTTTGATATACTCCAAGACTAGAGAGGAGCGTGAAGAGCACTTGAGAATTGTACTGCAAACCCTTAGAGACATACAACTTTACGCTAAGTTGTCCAAGTTTGAGTTTTGGTTAGAGAAAGTTAGTTTCCTATGACATGTGATATCCCAAGGCGGTATAGTTGTAGATCCCTCTAAGATAGAAATTGTTCTTAAGTGGGAGAGTCCTAAGTTTGTGTTTAAGATTAGAAATTTTATGGGTTTAATGGGATACTACCAGAGATTCATAGAAGATTTCTCCAAGTTATACTTGCCTTGGACCAAGCTGACTCGTAAGGGTTAAGCTTTTGTGTGGGATGCCCAGTGTGAGCATAGTTTCAAAACCCTTAAGGAAAAGTTGACGACTGTGCCCGTGTTAGTTTTGCCTAACCCAAGAGAACCCTTTGAGGTGTATTGTGATGCATCAAATATGAGTTTAAGAGGAGTGTTGATGCATAATGGCAAGGTAATGGCCTATGCTTCTAGACAACTCAAGACTCATGAGAGGAATTATCCTATCCATGATCTGGAGTTAGTTGTTAAAGTTTTTGCTCTTAAGATGTGGAGGCATTACCTGTTCAGCTCCAAGTTTGAAGTGTTTACCGGTCATAAAAGCCTTAATTATCTGTTTAGTTAGAAAAAGTTGAACATGCATCAAAGGAGATGGTTAAAGTTTCTTAAAGACTATGATTTTGAGCTCAGCTATCATCTCGACAAAGCCAACGTAGTGGTTAATGATTTGAGTAGGAAATCTCTACATATATCTGCCCTGATGGTTAGGGAGTTGGATACCCTAGAATAGTTTAGAGACCTTAGCCTTGTGTGTGAGGTTACCCCTTACAGTGTAAGACTAGGAGCTTTGAGAATTGCTAGTGAGTTGCTAGGAGGGATCAGATAGGGCCAGAAGTCTGATCCTTTACTGAGAACTTAGTTGGAAGCCATAGTATCAGGGAGAGATAGTAGTTTCAATGTGGGATCAGAGGAGTCCTGAGACTTTGAGATAAAATTTGTGTCCCCAATGCACCCGAGCTTAGGAAGATAATGTTAAAGGAAGGGAATATGAGCAACTTAAGCATCCACCTTGGTGCTACCAAGATGTATCAGGATCTCAAAACAATGTTTTGGTGGCCAAACATGAAGAGAGAGGTTAGTGAGTTTGTGTACGCGTGTTTAGTTTGCCAGAAGGCTAAGATAGAACATCAAAGACCCTCAGGTAAGTTGCAACTGGTAGAGATACCCCAGTGGAAGTAGGACAATATCTCCATGGATTTCGTTGTAGGACTACCTAGAACCCGCAAAGGTTTAGATTCTATCTAGGTTATTGATGACAGATTGACCAAATCTGCTCACTTTATCCCCCATCAATATCAGGTTTTCCTTAGAGAAGTTTACCTCCCTGTATATTAGTGGGATTGTTGGATTACATGGTGTACCATCTACCATAGTGTCAAAAAGAGATCCTAGATTCACCTTTAAGTTTGGGAGAGTCTGAACAAAGCATTGGTAACCAAGCTTAGGCTAAGTTCATCCTAAGACCCTCAAACTGATGGCCAGACTTAACGGACCATTTAGTCGTTGGAGGACCTTTTGAGAGCGTGCAAATTAGACAAAAGGGGAGTTGGGAGAATTTTTTGACGTTGATAGAATTTACCTATAACAATAGTTTTCATTCTACCATTGGTATGACTCCCTACGAATCTCTGTATGGTAGAAAATGTAGGACACCCTTGTGTTGGCTAGAACTTGGAGAGAACCTCACCTAAGGACCTGAAGTGGTACAATAAACAATTGAGAAGGTCAAGTTTATCCAAGAGAGGATGAGGACTACTCAAAGTAGGCAAAAGAGTTATCAGGACAAAAGAAGGAAAGACCTGGAATTCAACGTTGGTGATCATGTATTCTTGTGAGTCACACTGTCAACTAGGGTTTGTCAAGCCTTGAAATCCCAAAAACTTACACCTCATTTTATCGATCCATTCCAAATTCTCAAAAGAGTTCGCCCTATGGCATACCAAATTGCATTACCCCTGTCTCTTTCTAACCTCCACAATGTCTTTCATGTTTCTCAACTCCGTAAATATATTCATGATGCATTTCACTTGGTCGAAATAGATGACATTCAAGTAAAGGAGAACTTAACATATGAAACATTGCCTTTGAGGATCGACGATTGGCGAACAAAGCACTTAGGAGGTAAAGAAATTTCATTGGTCGAGGTGGTCTGCGGAGGTACATCAAGAGAGGACGCAATGTGGGAACTAGAGAGTCATATGCAAGAAGCATATCTAGCCTTGTTTAAGTCAAGTAAATTTCAAGGACAAAATTTCTAAAAGGGTGGGAGAGTTGTAACGCCCTGAAATTTTGATAACTGAAAATAAATGTTTGTTGTCTTGCTTGTATTGTTTAATTACTTGATTAATTTGGATTAGTTGAAGTGTTGTGTGAATTATCCTTGTGCATCTGCTTGGTGTGGATGTTAGGTTAAGCGGAGTTTGTTTGATCTCCATTGAAACAACTCGCTCAGCAACACTAGCTCACTAAGCGCAACTCCATCTAGAGAAAGTAATTCGCTTAGCAACATCGGCTCGCTAAGCACAATTCTAGCCAAAAGAGAAATTTTTCTTAGTGCAAAATTTCTTGCTTAGCACCAACAGTTAGATTTTGCTTAGCGAGATGAACTCGCTAAGTGAGTCTTGCAGGATTATAAAGACGACAATAGCATGAAAAACACGTTTTATCCTTTTTTCTCTCTCTCCAAACCCTCTCCCAAAAACCCTAAATCTCCTCCTCCACCACCCACGACCACCGAAGACTGCCACGAGCCACCACCGTTTGTCCCCAGACCACCGTACAGAGTGAAACACTTTAATCAGAGCAGAATCTTCAAAACCCAACTTGAAGGGTCGGTAGAGAATGGAGCTATCAACCCTCTCTTTGCTGCTACTTTGAGGTAACCGTGATTTTTATGCCTTTTACTAGTTTGTTTGAGCCTATCCTTGTATCGCTTGTAATTTGGTTACCGTTATTGGATGTTTTTGTGTTTCCTTTGAAAAAACCTTTGAAAATGAGACGTTATAAAAGTTGCCTTTTATAAAATTGATTTCATTTTTGTGACCTTTGTTGAACCCTGATCACATTGGCGTGATCGAAATTTCAAAATGACGTCTCTTTGATATGGATCACAAAAACACTATTATAACCCTTTTAAACATTGAATGGGCATTTGACCTCGAATGTTAGAATTGACCTTGTCTTTGAAATTTATACTGAATTGTCTTCGATTTGGTATACAGAGCTTTGTGTTTGGACCAACGGATGTGAACCTAATGAACGACGCTGTGAGGAGCTATCAGGGAGATAAATAAGTGAGAGGAGTTTATGATTTGTTTATAGTTTTGACACCATTGTTGGGGTCTGAGAACCCAATTATGGAGTTGTATATTTGTCCCTATTGCATGTTGGTTTTCAAGAAAAGTTGTGTTTTAAACTATTGGGATGCAATATATTTGTTATTGATGAATAAAACTGAGAATGATGTTGTTGTAATGATTAGAATTTTTTGGAAAAGTCTAAATTACAGAAGAGTCTCTGTCCAAAATTTTATCTTTGTTCTCTTATTTACTTCTTTTATTAAATTTTAAATAGGCTTAAGAGTTGTTTGTATGCTATAGTTCTTCTCTTTAATTTAGAATTTTCCCTAAAATATCATTCTCGTTATATTACGAATTATTAATATTGATTTATGTTGTCTGAAGCCCTGGGGAATGTGAATCCCATACATGAATTTATATGCATGTATGTGGAATGTAATTGCTTGTGATGTTGATGAAATTGAGGTGAGATGATGTTGATTTTGATGATGACATTGAGATGTGAGTGATGTTGACGTTTACATTGAGATGAGACGATGTTGATGTTGATGATGTCAATGAGATGACTGCATGTTGTGTATGAACAAGGAGGTGTAGTGACCATTTGAATATCCCTAGAGAGGGAGGGGGATTTAATTTAAATATTATAAATGTCCCTGGAAAGGGAAGGGGATTGTTTAAATTTTTTTAACCATTCAAGGTCAATGCATTGTTGGAGCCTATGTTTCATATTGCATAATTATGTGGAAATAGTATAAACTTTGTTAGTAAGTACCTGTGGTTTTTCATGAAGAAAAATGTTGGTACTTGGAGGCATATCACTAAGTTTAGAACTTCCATGAGACTTGAAATGACCGCTTCTACATCGCTTTATTATTTACTTGTTTTATTTTTTATCCGAATTTTTTTTTCTTGCTTATGGTTATTTTAATTTTTGAAAATTAAGCGTCATAGTCCAAAACTAAATCTTTTAAACTTTTTGAAAGAAAACAGAAGAATATGAAGAAATTACGCATCATCTAATGGTTTACGAGTTCGCATAACATCCAGTTCATTATTACAGTCTACAGATAATTATCATCATACATTCCAATATAAACAGTCCACCATACATAGCAGAACAAAATAGAAATCATCAAAGGATCTTTATCACAGCTTCTTGTAAATCTTCCACTGTCAAGATTACTGCTCCTCTGCTCGCCCAAATAAATTTGGGTCATCACAGGTGTCAACCACAGACACAAAATAGGGTAAGTCATGATAAACAGAGTTTAAATAAAAGAATAATTTCATAAAAAAATCAATATAACACAAGATGCGTAGAAAATGCATGATGCATGATTTTTCAACTTCTCAACACATGGCCATAGTCAGAATAGCTTAACAACCCGCGAGTTGGATCGATCAGTCAGGATAGGTCCGTGTTGCAATAGCACTCACACCCACTCTACATGTGATCATCATGGGTAGGTGATCTCCCCACAGCCACTATCCCCCAGCTCATCACCTTAGAACGTTCTTTCTC
>PYAF01001132.1:200297-210342 GCA_007407185.1 Glycine tomentella | reverse complement strand
CATCTTTTCTCATCATTCATCATTCTTCACTTAGTGTCTCATATGCATCAAAATTTAATATATTCAAATACACATGGAATAGGTATATTTAACAACACATACACCCTTTTCAAACATCACACCAAGCTTCACCAAAATCACCAGACTATCACCATATAAACCAATTTTTCTTTGAAACCTTTCATTTTTATATGACAAATAAACTTGATTTTAATTAAATACTTGAAAGAAAGCTATCTCTACCTTGTTATTTCTTTTAAAATCTAATATAATAAACATGATTCTAACTCAATATTAACAATAAGATAAATATACAAACTTAAAGAAACATAGCAAAATAAATATACAAACTTGAGAAACACAGAATCTATTCGGCCAACATATATAAAATTTGTATCAAAATAGTTCATTGAAAGTCATAAATTTAAACCATTATTTTCTAAGCATCACATAGTTAGTAGTAAGTTATTTTAAATTTTATTAGTTAAGTTAGATTTGAGTTATTTATTTCATCACTGTTTATAAAACTAGAATCAAAATCACATAATCATTCATATCACACATCTTGAGTTCTTTGAGTTATTTCCATCAACACCTAATAAACAAAACTTAAATCTTCATGAGAACAAGTATTAATCTTAACATAAGAATTATTTAAACTTTGTTTATTCAAAGACTTTCCCATACCTTGTTTGTTTCCCTCAAGGTTATAAATTCTTGCTTCCTTGAACCTTAGCCTTTCACGTACGATTTCAAGTGAGTGGTCCTTGTTTTGGCTTTTAGGTAAAAAGGTATATTTTGAAGGAGATGGAAAAGGTTAAAGTGAGAATGAAGTAGGATGCTAAGGAAATAAGTGGCACGGTTACTACTTGCTTTGGTTTTGAAATTATTTTGACAAAGCTTTGAAAAGAACAAGATATACCTAGGGTGAATTTGCACGTTCCTTTCTTTCCTTAGGCTGCTCAATTTCGGTCCCCACCAACAATTTATATAAGATTGCTATCTTGAGAGGCCTTGCACGTTTACTTCTCAAGTTAATATTCCTTTTTGCTAAAAAAATCTTGGACTACTTTCCATTGGGTTAGTTGTGATTGGCTAGAGAATTATTTGCTTCCAAGTGGATTACTTCCTATTGGTTAGTGCCTTGACTTCATCCAATGGCTTGTTCTACACTTCTCTCCTTTGCTCCTTTAGTGTACGTGAGAATTCAGCTTGTAGCCCACTCTTTTTTGGCCTCACAACCGTAGAAATCTCAAGAGTTTAATAAAGATTCCTTTTGTCCCCAAGAATCTTACTAGCTTGCTTTCCATTGGCCAAGGCTTTGAATTTTTCTACTCCTTGTCTCCTTGCATTATTCTATCTATGCAATTCTCTATATGAGGGCTTCCAATTTGCTTTTCTTCCTTGATCACACGGCCAAGATTGATTCTTATAGCCAAATTTACAAAATTTTCCTTTTAACACATGTAATGGCAAAATTCTTTTTCCTATTGGTCCATTTACTTTTAATTAGTAAAATTACTAAACTAACTTAGTAAATAAGTTTATTTATCCCATAATTAAGAGAAAACTCCAAAGATTATAACTATCATTTCCATACAATTTTCTGATAATTAAGATAGCTTGAATTAAGCTCTATTCCAAAATATGTATTAAAATTCATTGAAATCTCATTTTATGGTTTCTTGTCACCTATTTTATTAATAATTGGTCATCTACAAGTATTCTATTGCTTACTCAAGTTTCCACAAAATTTCCAAAATCATCTGGACATTTTTGACCTAAAGGGTATTTTGGTAATTTACCATCCTAGGGACGTAATGGTAATTATATAATTTGTTCAAGAGTATTTATGTAATTTCTCCTAGAAATATGTTACTAAAATATCTAGGATATATTGGTCTTTTCCAAAAATGCCTAGGGGTATAACTATCATTTTCCATTCTAGGGACATAATTGTCATTCCTGAAATTGTCCAAGGGTATTTTTGTAAT
Organism: Glycine tomentella; assembly: GCA_007407185.1. Taxonomy (NCBI): domain Eukaryota; kingdom Viridiplantae; phylum Streptophyta; class Magnoliopsida; order Fabales; family Fabaceae; genus Glycine; species Glycine tomentella. The sequence goes on along the minus strand of PYAF01001132.1, from coordinate 208,348 downwards.
TATCCTTCTAAGGGTATTCTTGTAATTTCTATTTTATGGAAAGGGTGACATAGTCATTATTCTGCCCATATCTCTGTAATCTTACTAATTCCTATTTTACATAAAGTCCTTTAATCACCTATTACTAATTGATTTAAAACATTGCAGCAATCACACATTTATTACATATAGAAATACTGGGGTGTTACAAGACTCATGTTGATCAACATGGGAGGGAGTGGTCTGTGCACGACTGGGTAACCTCGACATTTGTTGTTATGTTTTCCTAAGTGAGAGTGTCATGTGAACATGCTTAGGCTATTTCCTGATGGATGGTACACATTGCATTTGAGAGTTGAATTAGGTGTATGCATCATTCCAAGCATAATTGATTTGAATTGTTGAAAAGTTGATGACTAATTTGTTACATGTATGTTGAATTGATAGATTATTGAGAATGATTCTGATGATCTGTTATTGTGTTTCTTTCTAATTATTGTCATCTGATGTTCGTTGATCTTTTATAATAAACTCACCCTTGCATTTTGTACCGTGTGGCTGGTACCTGTGATGTTCTCGAACTTTCGTTTGTGGGAGCAAATGAGCAACAGTAGGTGTCTTTGGAGGGAAGTCTTTTTGGTTGAAGCCACCATGCCTACATGATAATGTTGGAGTTTCTTTTGGGAGAGTTGTGTTTTGTTATCAAACTCTTCCTTAGTTGGTTCTTTATTTTTTTTTCTTGATTGGGCATGTAAATCTCATGTTTAGATACATGTAAAAACTGAAATGTATTTTGACATGTCTCTTCGGGATCGAACATCGATTGCAACGATTCGATAAACGGCTCATTGGGATGGAGATAGATAAATAACGCACGGCGGGAGTCATTGGTTCAAATCCAATAGTAGGTAAAGTATAGTATAGTGGTTTAATACACACACACACATACATACATACATATTTATGGGTTTTTTGGTGAATGTATATTGCAAGAAATTTCTCACCATTTTTATAATCAAATTAATATAATTTTTACTTAAAATTGAAATTTCGCATTTTAGAGTAGTTATATCATAGCGACAAGATGGGTCGTTACAGTAGCAGTGATTAAAGCATAAAGAAAGGCCCCCACTGAAGGTGTTATGGTATCTTCTTATCATTCTAAGGTTTAAGTGTATGTTTTCTAATGGAGATAACGTAAAAGATCTTACATGGCATGCAGATGGGAGAAACTGTGATGGAATGCTCTGCGCGGTTGATTCCTCCTAGTGGAAGAAGATTAATCATTTGTATCCAGATTTCGGGAAAAAGGAAAGAAATATTAGGCTTGGACTTGCCACTGATGGATGAATCCCTTTGATATTTTAAGCATTAACCATAGTTCGTGCCCTATTTTGCTAGTAATTTATAACTTGCCTCCTTGGTCAAGTAAAGGTGGGTGTTGAGAAAGTTTGGGATGTTGATGCTCGCGTCCTTGTACCCACTAAAGATGTTTAGTTAGTGGGGCAGACCCTTAACACCTTCCTTGCTTGGTCGACACATCTTGTATAGTCTTTTTCAGAAAAAGGTATTTCCTTTTTGTTATGTTTATTATTATTTAAAAATAATTTGTTACAAATAAAGTGTTGGTTGTCATTAAGTTATGTTTATTAACTGTGTAGGATAAATAGATACTAAAGGGACTGGCAAAGCCTGTTGATAGGCGGGAACCTGATGACGATCCCATATGCCAGATGACATTGATGATCCCGCAACGTTTTCTCAAGCCTATGGAGGTGCCATATGATGCAATTATTTTTGGGGTGTACAATGATAATGTCCCCTTGTACATAAAGCATAAAGATCTTGGGGAAATAGCACACGGTTGTCAATGTCAGAACATCAGTTTTATACAATTGTGGATTATGTAAGTAAGTTTAAATTACAACCCATTACCTAATTCATTATTTTAAATTGATGCATAATTTACTTTATTTTTACAACAATATGCATATGAATAGTTAAGTCTGCAATCAGGGAATGCCTCTATGTATGGATTCCTTGAGCCACAGTCCATACAGAGATCTAGGCAATCGCAGTTTGAATCTGAGGATTATATTAATAAATAGATGCAAAATTCAAAGAGAGATGTATACCTAGGAGCCTACTTGAATAGGTAAGTAAAACTGAACAAATCAATTTAAATAATGTATGTATTATGATAACTTTTAATGTTTTCCAATGCAGTGGACATAGACAACTGGTGATTATATGTCCTAAGGACAATATTGTCGCCTGGTTCTGTTCCTTACACAATAAGTCTGATAACTACTTGAAAGGAATGGTTAAAAAGTCAGTTCTAATTTGTAATAGATTTACTTTATCATTAGTATTTGACATCAATATTTTAATGATACAATATGCATGCATGTTTCTTCAAATGACATTTTATTACTGTGTGAACTAATTTTGGGATAACTTTGAATATCTTATTGAATTTAGTGTAATAAGCAAAGAGGAAGCACTGAGTGTGGCTATTATGTCATGCATTAGATGTCAACCATAGTCATGAGAGGTTTCAAGGATAGTTGGGAAATGGTAATTGCTTACTTCAAAATTAATTTCATTTGTTAAAGTTGTTATTATTTACACTGATTAAGTTATGTTTTATTATATCATATAGTATTTTATTGATCCAAGACCATTGGAGCCAGAGAGAATAAAAGCAATTCCCAATTAATGAGCAACATATTTTCTACGAGTTAAAAATGAAGCAATGGTGTTTAAGGAACTTTACAATAGTAAAGTTATGTTTAGTTATGTTATAAATGATTTTATATATTGAAATTATCGTTTCATTACTTTCAACATTTATTTTATTTGATAGTATTTATTCAATAATAATTTGAATATAATATATTGTATTGTTTGGATTGATTATGTTTTCAATTTGCAAGTTTGGATAATATTAACAAAATAGACAAAATATTAAAAAAAATTGTGAAAACATAATAGGTTCTAGCATAACCGATGTTGTAATATACCATATAACATTGATTTTGACAAAAATCGATATTGTATATTAGCAAGACAACATCAATTCTATCAAAACTGATGTTGTAAGTATTATATAACATCAGTTTTGGCAGAACCGATGCTTTATCGTGCATCACAACATCGATTTTGACAGAACCAATGTTATTTTTGTATTTTTTGTATATTTCTTACTACACCACATCGATTTTGAGAAAAATCGATGTTGTATAGTGAATTTCAACATCGATTTTCATAACCGATGTTAAAAATGATATTTTTAACTATGGTAGTTTCAATATCGATTTATAACGGATATTGAAAGTATGTAAAAACTAATATCAAAAACTTATTTTCTAATCGTATAATTGACATATCCAACACATTTCCACCTAGTTTTACTATTAACTTCTTGTAATGATAAAAACATCCAAAATATAAATTACACAAGTTCAAAATTAATTTTACAAAATTTATTCAAAATCAATTTTTTATGAACATTCAACCAAACTCATACTTAACCTTTTTTTTTCATTTGATATCTCCGATAGTAAATTCAATTAATTTTAGCCAAATTAAATAAATTTTTGTAAGAGGTGTTGCTTTCAAAGAATTAATTAATTAAAACAATAGTATTAATTTTACACAATTAAATTATTAAAAAATTAGTTTAACATACGATAATTCAAAATTTTCATTTTAAATATAAATTTATACTAACACATATATTGAGATGTGTACAATATTATTATTATTATCATCAAATTAATCATAAATTTGTCTTCAGTAAGAATTGGCAAAAAAATTAAATATTGCGTTTTTAATAAATATTTACAAATTTATTGTAGTTTGAAAACAATGTGCGAATCTATAGCAATCAAACAGGCTCAGGCCAGATGTGTTCAAACACACCCCATCCAAGCGTGATTGGAGCCCAGTCCCGCCCCATCCAGGCGTGACCCTGCTCCCCTATTTAAACCCCAAATTCAACATTTGACTCCACTTTTGCCTCTCGCTAGCACTTTGCTCTGACTTCTCTCTAGATTTATGTTTTAATTCGAGTCTTTGTGCAATGAAACTCTGTCAGTCAAGTAAGTATTGCTCGAATATCTGCTTTTTAAATTACATGAAATATATTATATTATAGTCTTAGAGAATTGTTATTGATCTAGGAAATTGTTAGTGACTTATATTAAAAATAATTACTTGTAACATATTTTAGGGATATAGTTAGTTAGTTATAACATGTTTATTGGCTTAGAAAATTATTAGTTAATGACCTAGGTTATCATTAAGGTCATACCTAAGATATATGTTTATTGGCTTAGAATATTATTAGTTAGTGACGTAGGTTATGACCTAGGTTATGATTAAGGACCTACGTAAGACATACATAATCAATTGTTCAAAATAATTTTTATTTCAAATTAAATAAATTATCATAATATGTTCTAAAATTTTAGCTATATAGTTTGTTAGTTGTAATATGTTTATTGGCTTAGAATATTATTAGTTAGTGACTTAGGTTATGGCCTAGGTTATGATTAAGGACCTATATAAGACATACATAATCAATTTTTTAAAATAATTTTATTTCAAATTAAATAAATTATCATAATATGATTCTAAAATTTTAGCGATATAGTTTGTTAGTTGTAATATGTTTATTGGCTTAGAATATTATTAGTTAGTGACTTAGGTTATGGCCTAGGTTTTGATTAAGGACCTACGTAAGACATACATAATTTATTTTTACAAAATATTTTTTTTCAAATTAAATAAATTATCATAATATGATTCTAAAATTTTAGCGATATAGTTTTTTAGTTGTAATATGTTTATTGACTTAGAATATTATTAGTTAGTGACTTAGGTTATGGCCTAGGTTATGATTAAGGACCTACCTAAGACATACATAATCAATTTTTAAAAATAATTTTTATTTCAAATTAAATAAATTATCATAATATGATTATAAAATGTGTAGCATATTATTATGGCAAAGTCATCATCATCTGAGTCACCTCGTTCTAGTTCTGACCGTGAGCATGAGCTTACCGACCCCATAACGCATGTTCTTCCCGGGCCATATAAATGGGATGTACTTAGGAGGCACAGACAACGCACTCATATTTCACAGGCTGTTTGGGATGATGAAACAAAGAGAGAGCTAAAGATTCTTCACGAAGGTAGACCTAGTGGTGGACCCCGACCTGATGATATTCCAGACCTAGTCGCACAGTATTTGACTGAGGCTGGTTTCATACATGTGGCTTGCATGAAGTATGTAACACCTCAATTTACCATCTTGTTATTATTGATTTTTAATGAAAATTCTTTTCAACTTACTTAAGAGTACCCAATTGAATATAATAAATTTTTGTCAATAACTGATACTCCAAGAAAATTTTATTATTGAGTAATATTTATAAATCTGAAGTAATATATATAATAAGATTACAAACTGATACTGGTTCTATTACATAGTACAACTAATTCAAAACACTTTGTAACAAAAGAATACATCTTCAAACATTCATCTTCAAACAAATTCCTCTTTTTGTAGATGGCTAATAGTCTCTCTTCGTTGTTCATCTGCTCGCTTGAATAAAATCGAGGTCATAGCAGGTGTCAACCACAGACACAAAGTACAGGGTAAGTTTATGATAAACATAATTTAAGTAACAGAATATATTCAATATGCAGATATTTATAACATCCTCAAAATTTCTATATGATGTATGATTCTCTTAGACTCTTATCATGATGCATGGTTCTCTTGAACTCTTATTATTTGGTACCAACTGTCAAGATAGCCCCATCCTAGTGGTCCAGAACTGATCCGACCAGTCAGGGTCTTCCGGTGTTGCACAGGTTCTCACCCACACTTCATGTGATCATCATGGGTGGCGTGATTCCTCACCGCAAGAGTCACCCCACAGCTCAGACTTCTTTTGTCTGAACGCACAGACTCAGTTCTTGTAACTATCTGACACACCTTTGCTCTGAGGCACACCTCCACTATGAGGCAACTCTTATATACACCTCCACTCTGAGGCAATTCTTATGAGACACGTGAGACTTATACATAACTCATTCATTTTATTTTCAACATCAATTTTCAATCACTGTCTCATATTTTATTTAGAAATTCAACATAAATCAAGTACAGAACTCAGCTTGTTATTCATGTACACAACATATCACCCATGTATAGAAACACTCAACAACACATGAAACTTCATTCAAGCATTCAATCATATAACTATAACTCGAGTCCAACAATTTCTCAGATACAAGTCGTACTTCACAGAACTTCAAGCATTTATTCAAACACAAGCAACACTTAAACTATCTTTATCATAAAGTTTCCCTATACATACCTTGTAACCTCTTAATAAGCTTGTCTTTCTCTTCCTAGAGTTGCTAGCTTTACACGTGATTTCTTCAAGAAGGTGGGTTCTGTAACAACCCCATATTTCCCTGTATCTGTGCATTTTCTCATAAATACGCATTCTTGGATAAATGACATAAATGCCCTTGGATATTTTTGAAAATGACTAAAAGGTCCTTAGACAATTTCCCAAATGACAGTTAGGTCCCTAAGGAAAATGACTAAAATGCCCTTGGATATTTTTGAAAATGACTAAAAGGTCCTTAGACAATTTCCCAAATGACAGTTAGGTCCCTAAGGAAAATGACTAAAATGCCCTGAACAATTGCACAAATGACCAAAATATCCTTTTAGCTCTAATAAAGCCAGAAAACCACAGTAAGATTATAGAAGCCTGACAACAATTCAGTATGCTCCTAAATAGGAAATTAGTGACATTTTTAGTGAAGAAAAATTATGAAATAGAAATTTTAGAAATTCTGAAAAATAACTCAGAAAAATTAGTATACAAACTAATCTAAATTTTAGAAAATCACAGAAGAAGGAAAGATACAATCTAGGGAATTTTCTCTTCATTATAGTAGGACCAGATTCTTTAAATAAGTAGTCTAAACATTTTACTAATTAAAAAACTAAATAGACCAATAAAAAAAATTAGATAAAACTATTAAAGAAAATTATGTAACAAATTTTGAGTGTTACTAAAACTAAGGATAGTTTCTAACTAATTTTAGAATTTCATCCTTAATGAAATAAATTGGATTAAGGTTACTTAAAAATTATGGAAATGATTTAATTCAATTCAAAACTTAGTAAAGGAAAAATTAAAGCATAAAAATCCCTAAACTAAAGCTACTCACGGTTTGGGCTAAAAAATTTTACATATTGCTTCAAAATATAAGCCTTGACCGTGTGCTTCCAAGAATGATGAAGAAAACTATAGAAAAGTGGAGAAAGGAGTACTTGGACGGTTGGGAAGCAAAGGGAAATCTGATTGGACCAACAAAAAAGGTTAGAAATCATGAGGCTTTGTGATATTTTTCACTTAAGCAAAAGAAAACAGCCTATATAAAAGCATGTGGGACCAAATGAAGGAGCAGAATTTTTACACGGACAACACCTTCCTTCATTCAGCATCCTTTTCAATTTTGAAGAAAAAACAAAACCATAATAGCCCACACTTTCACAAACAGCAAACCCACTTTTAACATATCCTTTTCACTTAATTCCTTCACTTAAAAACAAAAGCAAACCAGCCACCTTCAAAGGAAGCTCCACGTGAAGATACTAGGGAGTTTGGACCACTTGCTGAAATTCAAACTTAAAGAAGCAAGGTATGGGAAGTAATTTAATGGACATAGATTAGATAGTTGATAGGATGATTAAACCTCCATTTCTTTAGATTTAAATTATGTTCTTCTTTATTTTGGTAAGAATTAAAATTTGGTACACCATGTGTTTGTTTTTTGTCACAAGGAAGTAATATAGTACCTAGGTCATAATTAAAACAAGTAACTTTAACTAACTTAAAAACTAATTAATTTAGATCAACAAGGAAGTAATAAATTAGATTTTAGTTCATAAGTTACCTTGCTGTATGCTATTATTAGAATATTGTAAGATGTGTTATTGGGTTGCTGTATATTGTTTTAAAATGGTTGTATGT